>QYTT01085398.1:5675-25754 GCA_006980735.1 Dasypogon diadema | reverse complement strand
AAAAATCTATACTGCAATTTGAGCATCATGAGAGCCAACTGGAGGTGCCATTCGTTATCTGCGCAGACTTTGAGTGTTTATTACAGGATGTACAAACATGCCAGCCTAATCCTACTACTTCTTCTACCACAACAGCTCAAGAACATGTACCATGTGCATTTTGTTATTATATAAAATGTTCTTTTGATAACAATCTGAATAAGTTAAGAATTTATAAAGGCAAGGACTCTACTGTGCAATTTGTATTATCATTAGTTGAAGATGTAAAAAATTTTTATCATAACCATTTTCTAAATCCTAAAAAAATGAATGCTCTAACAGTTGAGGAAATTGAGAAACAGGAAAAAAGTAAAATATGTCATATTTGTAGTTCAGATCTTGGTAATGACAGAGTGGCAGATCATTGCCATTTAACAGGCAAATACAGGGGTCCAGCGCACAATGACTGCAATTTAAAATATCGTTTACCTAAGGTTTTTCCTATACTTTTCCATAATTTTTCCGGGTACGACTGCCATTTATTTATTAAAGCTTTGACAATAGTTGAAGGAGATATTAATGTTGTACCCCTAAACAAAGAGTTGTATGTCTCATTAACAAAGCGTATTTTTATAAATGAAACGAATACAATTGAGCTAAGATTCTTAGATTCCTACAGATTTATGCAGTCTAGCTTAGACACTTTAGTAGAGATCTTAAGTGCTGCAGATTTTCAAGCTATAAGGTCTATATTCACCGATGAGAAATCATTTAATATGATTACTAGAAAGGGTGTCTTCCCTTATGAATATATAAATTCTTGGAGCGTTTGGAGGAGACTTGTCTTCCCATTCAAGAAAAATTCAACAATAAATTAACTAATAGCTTGTGTTCCGATGAGGATTATTCGCATGCGAGAGAAATTTGGAATAATTTTAATTGTAAGAATTTGTGGGATTATTTGGGACTTTACTTAAAAACAGATGTTCTTCTTTTAACCGATGTGTTTGAAAACTTTAGGATTCTTTACAGGAGTATTTATCAATTAGATCCTTGCCAATATTATACAGATCCTGAACTGTCATGGGATGCCATGTTGAAAGTTACGAAGGTTAAACTCGAACTTTTAACTGACATTAATATGCACAATTTTTTAAAACGAGGTATCAGAGGAGGTATCACACAGTGCTCTCATAGACATTCGGTAGCAAACAACAAATACTTACATAACTTCGATAAACACAGCTCCGTTTTAGGAGTTAATTTTATGTCACCATCATCTTTGAATTCAACTTTAATTTCATCCTTTGGCTCATGTTTTACTTTAGTTATAAACTCTTGAAGAGGCTTTGTTATAGGTTTGAATGCCTCCTCAAGATGAGCTTCTGCCTCCACTCTCTCGGTTTTTAGAACATGGAATTTCTTTTTTATGGCGTTTCTGGTCTTTATAAGATCTTTAATCAATTCTTTCCTACTGCTCTGCAATTTCGGATAATTCTTCATCTGGGTTGTTATTTCACACACGAAACTTTTCATTTTTTCAACTTTCACAAATTCACAACTTTTTTCAACTTCTTGTAATGGGCCGCCGATCTCGACTAAAATAATTTTCCTCATCAGGGAACAATAGGTATACTGAGAAATCGCTTGATAAAAATTGTTTCAAAAACCACATATCCAGGGCATTGTTGAAGTATGCCTAATTCTAAATGCATTACCACCACAAAACCACAGATATCAAACGAAGAGAATGAACAATGAACAATGAAAACAATTTGCAGTTCACATCCTCAAAATTAAAGTAACAACGCAGCATTGAGAAATATTATAAAATCACAACGCAACATTTAATGAAAAGCACATGTAAATAAAAAAGAAAAACGAATTTTAAAGTAAAAAAGATTTATTCACTTTTTTTTGATAATTACTAGACAGATACTGTCATCAATTAGGTTGACATCATCATCGCTATCATCGTCTGTCGACAGCTCATCATTTCTGAAGATTAGGTGAAAAGATCTTCCTTTTGGGCCTTTATTAATAACCTTGCAGCTACCAGATGAAATATATCTCAAGTCTTCTTCGCTGACATCCACATACCTAGCAGGTAAATACAGATGATGGTCCTTCAGTTCAAGTACAATCCTATTGCCAAATTTTGTTTGCACTCGTCTGGCATCCAAAATCCTGTATGCTCTATTCAGAGCCATTTCTCTTAACGGCAAGGTCTCCTTGTAGGAAAACGAATTCCAAATTGCCAGGGATCCTTTTGAGCGTTTCGAAGCACTTGGTCCACTAAAATCACTGGATCTTTTTCCACTCATTCTATTTTGTAACTAATTACTTTTGTATCACGACCGAACTGTGACTGCCACAAAGTTTGCACTGAAATTTATACGAAAAGTTTCGAGCACGTAATCAGAATGTTCCCACGAACTGCAAATCTCAAATAAAGAAGTGATAATTATTCTCCCAAAATATGTCAGAACCCAGGAAATTGAAACCACATTTGATTTGATAAAGCTTCAGAATGTTCCCAAGAACTGCAAATCTCAAATAAAGAAGTAATAATTATTCTCCCAAAATATGTAAGAACCCAGGAAGTTGAAACCACATTTGATTTGATAAAGCTTTTGCTTTTAATGAAGAATCTGAAAGCATGAATTTCATAAACCACGGCAATAATACTTGCTAAAATTGCCAGCCCAAAATCCAATGGGGATTCTGAACCAAGCAAAGCGGTGCTTAAAATCTCATGGGGATTCTAAACCAAAAAAGCGGTGCTTTTTGCACCTTCTTCTTCCTTTCCCATACATTTTTCGAGCACCGCTTTGCTTGGTCCACAATCCCCATATTTATACTACTTCTTTTCTTTTTTGTTTCCTTCACTATTTTTGCCTTTTGAATTAATTTGTTTGTTTTATCATTATCTTCAGTTAATATTTATTTATATTACAATCCAATGCTGGCTAGTAGTCAAGTTTGAATTTGAACTTTTTACTTGGAATTTCATATTTTTATATGTATCTTATCGAAAACGAAGTTTACGTTTTTCTCATTTTGATTTTCGGTATCTTTAAATTCAAATAAAACCGCACCTTCTCTTACTAATCTTATATATTGAAACTAATAATAATATATAAAAGTGCGTCGAAACAAAAACAAAGCGGAAAGAAAATTTCTAGTGCCCCATATCCAATTTATGGAATAATATTTTACATATTATAAATCTTTGCTGGCACATTACCTAAAGGCTATAAAGACTTAAAGTATCTGAAGTCATGATGGATTTCATGCAAGAGTTTTTTTTAGCTTACTGGAATTATTAAGTGGCAACATGTGAATGTATTTATTCTACACTTTGAAGAATTGCTCGATACAATTTCGTTTATAGTAAGCCTACTCATAATCTTTCATACACACCAGAGCTTCACACGACGCAGACTAATGTGAACGCTTAGTGTCTCGTCACTGACACTTGAAAGTCAATTCTGACTCCAAAACTGTCTCAACAATACTGACTTGACAATAATTTGAAATCTGTAAAATAAAAATGGCTAAAATTGGGATTTTATAGGTAAATCTAAATAAAATCTAAAAAGAAACGATGAATATTGCGAATTTTAATGATTGTGTTAACAATTTTTTATAATCATTTATAAATATTATTTTTAAGGTCTTTGTATAACAAATACCTTAATAAGTTTGGTCTACGGTTTGAACAGCTTGAAGGAGTAAAGTAAAAGTTTCTAGATTCCTACTCAGGATTAAAAGTTATGTTGATGCATGTCCGTCTGTCTGGTTAGTATTAACTATAACCCTAACCAATAGAATGAACGATTCAAATGAAAGGCGAAAATGGCCAGTTCTAAGGTAGTGGGAGTGACATCTCGAAAACTAGACAAAATAACGGTATATGTGTCCCGAGACATGAATCCTCCTGAATCGCTCACTTTATTTGTTAATCTTATGGTTAAAACCAATCCATCTTACCGTACCCGGTTTCGGGTTACGGTTAGCGCTGGGTTTTAATCATTTTATTAACAAATTATAGGTAACACCGGTATTGGTATAAGCAATATCGGTACTTAGACCATACCGGCACTCAGCCCCTGGTGGGTAATACCGGCACCGTCATGAATCGGTTTTATGGATAAAAGTTATATCCTCTTTCAGTAAGAAAACAAACAATACCGGTACTTAGTCCCTGGTGGGTTATACCGCTACTGTTATCAATCGGTTTCATGAGTAAGGGATCTGACCTAAATCGGTATTGAGTAGCTACCGTCAAGCAATATCGGTAATCAAATAATACCGGATTTTGGCGTTCCTGAGTTTGTTCAGTATTAATAAATACTAATTAATTGATCACTAGTGGAATTATCGTAGAGAAAGCAAATTGCAAAAAACACACATATTAAATTGTTTCAACATGAATGTAGAAAGAATACAATTTTCAAGATAATATAATAATATTTCAAATAAAAGTTAATTCAATTAGTAGCAAACAAAAATTCAATTAAAATATTATAGTAAATTAAAATAATTTAATGTGAACGTTAACTTTATTTCCTTAATATAATTTATGTGCCTTACTGCAAATTTGACCAATTTTTGTAATTAAAATCTTTAACTTCTGGTAGAGGTTGATGAAAAAATCGATGTTACAAGACACATTATAATCTGTGACGGGTTATCTAACAAATTACACTTAAATAAATTTCAAATCGTGTGAAATAAAAAGAAACTACATTATTTGCTAGAACCAAACTTCGTCTCTATCTCACAAACAGCGAATTTTCGCATTTTGAATTCTACTCAAATACAATCTTATCCCGATTTGCCTTATCAACTATACTCCAACTAGAGAACAGTGTGCTAATGTAAGCAGAAATTCTTTGATACGTTTAAGGGAAGATCCTACTTTGAAAGCTCAAAATCGGGTTTGAATTGTACTTTAGTTTCTAATAAATTGGAAGTTCTATAAACTTGACCTTTTTTCCTCTTCATTATAAGACTTTTAAGTGTAAAAAACGATTTTTTTAATAAAAATTGAAAAAAAACTGGAGCGGATGTGTCGTTGAACGGTAATGGGGCATACGGAGACATTGAAATCCATTGGAAAAGAAAAAGAAAAAAACACGTAAAAATTAGTAAAGCTTAGCATGAAACAATTTTCATGTCAAAAATAAGAAAATTGAATAATTGGTATACATTTGAAAATTAATGTCAAAAAGTGTGGTTCATTCACAATTTGCATCAGTTTTATGTCGAGTTCGATTGACAAACTTAGGTCGAAACTGGAATCAGAGGTTCCGCTCAATCGAACGAAACAGAATCCAAAGCCAGTTGTGTGTGTAAATTATTGTAAATTATTTGACAATCACCTGATCACGTTTGTATTAATGTTTTATTCAGAAGAACGATTCGAGAACGAAGTTTCATTACTTGAGGAAGATTCCATAAAAAGCATCTATTATTTCTTTCATTTTTATTATTTATTGGATACACTGAGCGAAAAAACCCGAAAATCACCGCAAAAAACAAACTGACATTGACATCTACCTTTTTTGTGTGCGTGCAACCCGAGAAACTAAAAAGTTCGAACCTGACCAAAACGAGTTCCGACCAAAACGATCAATCGAACCAACTTCTGCCTTTTGACAGCAGTTAGGTTGGAACTGTGTCGAACACTTTCTTCAATCGAACTCGATATTAGATTTATGACCCCAGAAAAGAGGTCTAGCAATCGGTTAAGCCGTTTAGAGGTTACATTTCCCACCAGTTTGAAGAACAAGGTTTCGAGAAAAACGCGTTTAAACTGAACTTGATTTGCTTAGAAGTGTACAATTGCTACGATGTCGCAAAAGTTTATCGGTTCTACCATCTATATGAATTTACTGTATACTATGATTGTGTGTAAAAATATGTGCAGACCCCTCGAATTTATTTTTTATACTGCCTTGAGTAAAAAATTAAGACCATTTGCAAATCGTTACGCACCTCTTAATTTCGATGGCTCTAATGTACAAAGTACTTGTCGGACTAAAAGAATAAAGCATTTTACACTAAAAAAAATATTTATTTATTTAAAAAAAATTTCTTCAGGACAATTAAAAGCATGAAAATAAAATCCAGATCGTGTATTATTTTGCTGAGACCATGAATTTCTAAGCGGCTTTTCGCCTTCCATAAAAGAGGAGTATTTTGCTTTTCAAAATGTCCCTGCAGCTTGCTCCGTTAACCGTTTCCGCGATGAGATCTAAATCCGTAGGTCACCCCACACAGTGACCTTCCCTTCACTACTGTCCTGCTGTTGTTGAACACATAACGGATGATAAATTTACCTAGGAAGCCGTCATAGCATCTTCACTTCCATCTGTGAAGAGAATTTTCTTCCAGTTCTGTGGAGTTCAACTCCTATAGACGCTCCACCACAAATGTCTTGCTCGAGCATACGTCTTTTTTAAGACAAACTTCTTGGCTTCACTCCAAGCAGATAACCATTTTGCGCAAAAGATGCTACGAGTGTGATCAGGTCAACGCTTGATGAGGATTGATTTTCTCTAACCAATTTAATTAGATAACTTTCTACGTGTTGGGTTACAATTCTCTTAAGTCTTGAATTTGCCCTCTTCATCATGACTCCAGATTGATTGTACATTTCAAGCGTAGCAAATGCAAATCAAAACAAAATAAAGATGAACGCAAAACTTTCCGGGCAAGAGGACGGAGGCTAAAAAAAAATTGGTTTTTCCGGGGTTTTCTCTGTTTTTGAATGGCGAGGCGAAAGCACGTGAAAAAAAGTGGAAGAAAAGTTGAAAAAGCAGTAATCGGAGTTAAATAAGTTATAATTTTGTAAAGCAAAAAAGCAGGAAAAAACTTTTAAAGAGTAAAAATTTTGAAATCACCTGAAATTACGCCAAGGGATCCGAAATTTCTCAGGTCTGGGTAGGTTAGCTAAAGTTGTGCATGCTTAGTTAAGATTCTAAATAAGAATTGTACAGAATTTTTATTTTGGGTCAGGCTAGGTAAAAATCTTAAACAAAAATTTATTGTTTTGATTATCACTTTGAGAGAATTTATCAAAGAAAAGGCAATGCAAAGCGGCTATCTTCCCCTAGATTTCCCAGCTATCTTACAACTCGACAATTATTATTAGTACTGCCAATGTATAAAACTAATTTCAACAAGATCTCGATCGTTTTTTTTGCTTTCAGATCTGGATGTTGAGCAAAAAATCACAGCTAATCGGGGTTATTCTACTAATTATAGCGAGTCGCTATGGAGTCGCTATCGGCACACATCGCTACGTTAGCGTTTTTTGACAAATTTCGTATTCTGCTATTTAAAGGTCGCTATGATAGCGATTTTTGGAATCGTTAGATAGCGACTACTAATTTGCTGTCGCTATTGTATATATAATTTGGTCCTCTAGTTCGTAAGATTAGTGTATCACCAAATAGCGCCAAACGACCTCAACTCATTCTTTGATACGGTGTACACCAGAATTATCTACATCAGTCTTTTCGCAAGGGCTCCATTTTCTAGGTTTTGATTTGACGTAATTCACTTTGCTTGGATACTTTCTTTACCCAATTGTGGTTGCTCCTCACTCAAAGTGCTTGGTGCGTTCTCCTTTTGATAGAAAAATATTTATTGCAAAACTTACTTGTTGAAATTGACCAAGTTTACCTGCGCTAACCCTACTTCAGGTGAGACTTAAAAGCCTTCCATGTAAGTCAGTAGGAGTAGGGCATTCGGGAACACCTCCTCCGGTCTATTAGCCTTTTGCTCTTCCCTTACTTACGTTTTTATTTTGGTTCAGGAGCACTGATACAGCAACCACTCAGGAGCTATTATGGCATAGCGAACGATGCAGTAGAATATCAATTTTCTCAATTGTCGCTATGATTTTTGCAGTTATTTTCATAGCGATTCTATTAGTCACTAAAAATTAAATTAGTGGAATAAGCCCGGATATTTGCCATTTCGTGAACATTCCGTTGACCTCTAGAAAAATCCTGCCCGCCATATTGGAACCGTTATTTTGACTTCCAAAAACTTGACTCCAGATTCAAAATCAGCCACCACGAGAATATATGATAATCGCGAAAATTTAGAAAAAAAACGATATCTTCGAATGCCATATTTAATCCGCCATCTTGAATTATTAAAAGCTAATGCGAAATTTGTAGTCAGGCACCTCAAAAACCTATATTCCACCATTTCTCGAACATTCCACTGACATTTAGAAAATGTTGTCCGCCATATTAGATCAGTCATTCTGAATGTAAGAAATTCAATTCTAGATCCGCAATTAGCGACCTCGAAAGCCTTTATATGCGCGTATTTTCATGACGATCACAAAAACTTTTGAATAAAATTTACATTTCCGACTTTAATAAATAAAACTTTTATAAGGCAGTCCTTTGAATGGGTTGCCCGATTTGGTTCATTTTCTGCCAGGATATTTAGGTTTTACCAAGATACTTGTGCATTGACTTTTATCTATCTACTTCGAAGCGTGCCAATAGTTAATAATTATTTCAAGGAGTGAAATGGTCTCACTTTTTTATGCTGGAGTTATTTCATGCTTTTAATTGTCCTGAACAAATTCTTTTATTCTGTTTTGATTAAAAACTGTAGAAATAATAAGAAAATGCTTTAAACGTACTGCGAAATGCTTGATTCTATTTTGTGCGTCAAGTACTTTATACAGTGCGGCCAGCGAAACTAAAAGCTCCATAACGTTTTGTAAGTGATCTTGTAAGACAATATCATCGAAACAAATTAAACCTCAAGCAAGCTGCTGGGTCTAGCATACTAAAATTTCAACCAATGCAAAGTATGGGATGTAATTTCTGGAAAACTTCTAAGGGGTACCTTAAAATCGTTTCAGGACCTTATTCTAGATAATTCAAGGACACTAATAATAGATTTTTCTGATCATCCTAAATAGAAATTCCTCTAAAAATTTTCTTTATAAAATAAGGCCTGGATGCCATTTTGTGAGGATGTTAAAGGAAAAACCATTTTAAATATGGATAGCAAGAAGAAGAGAAGCTTGACGTCCCACAGCAGATTATTTCAGTTAGTCACGAACCATTCGTGCAAGACGTATTAAATCTTTTGTTGCTTTCTGTATACTGATAATGCCGAAAATCTATTCTCGTAATAAGCCCCTTTGATAACAAGACACATTCTTCATTTTAAAACAACTTACATAACAACAAGGCCTTGATTTCCGTCCACTAATCAGTAAAATGCGGTTTTGTAGTAACACGTAACACCTTAAAAATTTCAAAACACCGTCAATTAATCTTCGTAATCACTTTGCCATGCACTACCAACTCATACTACCATTGCTATTTTTAAGAATGTTACAAGGACACGTCTTTCTGGACTATTATATCGGCAATAATTATCATCATCAGGGCTGAGTGACAGGTCAGGAGGAATACTTTCGTGCCCCCTGTGAGATCACCCGGCTAGCTCAGCCTAGAGCATGAGGCTCACTTGAGTCTCAGCTCTGGCCTACACGGCTGCTCCTGATGCCCAGATGCCACCACTCCCTACACCTAGTCCCATTACAGTGTATATTTAGAAAATAAAACAAAAATCTTTGTACTGCTAAAATTGCACAAATCTTTATTAGTCGGGAAATGTAGTGCCGGCAGATATGGTAAATATGTGGGATGTGATAAAATATGAAAAATTTTTCTGTTGCAAATTAAGCCAGATACTTTTTTACATTGTTTGCAAGTTTCTTACTATCGTTTGGCATTTTGAATGCAACTTTTATCGTATTTTCCAGTCTGTTGCTTGGTATAGTGATTACGATGGTTTTCGTAGTTATCAGTAAAGATCTTCTATTGTACCAAATCATATGTACAGACGTACAAACCATATATTCAGACTTTATAACTATAACTTTTTCATTCAAGGTAAATAAGGACTGGGTAGAGTTGCTACTTTAAAATACTCGCATAACAATTCAAAGTAAAAATCTTAATTATTATTACTAATTCCTTTTTCGCAGAGAATTGAGTACTTTCTAAAGCATGGGTAATTAATATCATTATAGGTAATTAATATCATTATAGTATTTTTCATAGATATAATTTAGTCCTTACCATGAAACACAAAACCAACTATCCTTCTGGTATTTTCGGTAAAACTATAAAACTGTGCTCTTACTACTTATAAATAAAGTAAAAAGTTTGAAGGTGATCAATATAATGTATACAATCTACATTTTAATCAAAATATTTACTTTAGAAAACTATTATTTTTACATGATTAATTACCGTATCATAAAATTCACTAATGTACTAAAACCCGGGATCCCAATCGGTGACTTGAGGTTGCATTTGTGTAGTATAACAAATAATAGTATCACCCATCTGTGGTATGACTTTTGTATCTTTTAATCTAAGCCCGCATTCCACATCTTTTTTAATGGATTCAACTTCGTTTTTTAGATGCCTCATCGATTCTAGAGGACCTATAAAATAAAATAAAAAAATGTAATATGTAATAAAACTATGTTTTCAATTACCATCATAAATAACTTCTCCATTTCGCAGCAATTTAAACTTGGCACTTTTCTTTAAAACTCCCTTGACACATCTGCAACCAGCTACAGGTACCTCTTTTCGACCTTCTGTTATAAAAAATGGCTGAAGTACATTAGCTTCCCCTAAAACTTCTTCTATTTCCATTGGTGGTAATTTCGAACTAATTTCTTCCTTTAAGTCGTCTATCAGTCGGTAAATGACGTTAAACTCCCTGACAGTAACAGTTTTATCAGGTTTCTGTAATGGTTTTACAGCAAATGCATATATAATAGCGTTAAAAGCTTTGGCTAGTTCTAAATCTCCTTCAGAAACATCACCAACACCATAATGGACAATATCAAGTTTACATTTATCATTGCTATTGTAAGTTTCAAGTACATCTAGAATAGCTTCTACTGAGCCATGTACATCTCCTTTCAATATTACATTTACGCGAGGCGTGCCATCATCAGCAGCATATTCCTTTGGCCTGGGACCTTGTCGACGCATCCTAAAATATCCAGATAGTCTTCTAGCTTCCCTTTCAGCACGATACTTTTCTAAATGTTCTTGTTCCTTTTGACGAATCTTATCTAAGTCCATTTCAGCTTTTTCCTTCTGCGCTGCAGCATGCCTCCATCTCATCACTGAATGAGCTTTTTTCTATGAACAGTTATTTGTTATTATATGCTTTGAAATATTTTACATACACATACTTCCGATTCGACTTCTAAAATTATTTCACCTGCCAAAGGTAATTCACGCCATCCTAAAATTTCCACGGGAGTACTTGGCGGAGCATTTTCTAATGGCTTCCCATTATGATCAAATAATCCACGTACTTTTGCCCAAGCCAATCCACTAACTAATACACATCCTTTTCTTAAGGTTCCTCTTGTCACTATAGCAGTTGATAACTTTCTGTAAAAATAATGAAATCAGTGCAGATAATGTGAAAATTATAGAAATAATAATTACTGAATATTTCTTGTGGTTTTCCTAGCCATTGTATTTGAAAAAACAATGGCCCTCTAATTGCTATGTTTAATATTTCCATAAGACTATGAAAAGAAATAATGCTGAAGATTCAACGTGCAGTATTTCATTGCATTTACGCTTTAATTATCATTCCATTTATCGCAATTAACAAGTGCAACTCTTGTCAGCAGAATAGTCCCCATCTCAATATCAAATTGTCAATAACACTATACGACAAACAAAATTTTTGTTTGTTTTCAGAAGTCAAAATATTATTTCTTAAGAAATTTTGGGTCGCTGAGCAAAAGAAAACACCTCAGTTTTTTCGTAAGTCGTCAGGATTTTTCAATATTTAAGCAACTCCAGATGGTAAGACTGATTAACGTCATGAAATGAATAGATGTCTTTTACTTTATGGATTACATTATTTCTCGCCAATTTTTGGCTACAAATATTGGAAATGTTTTTAATAATATCGCCTAATAATAATTTCGGCACCAAATTCATTTAGAGGTCAAAATGGGATATTGAACTTCATGGATGACGATCTTCACAACGGTGATGAGCTGCGGGATGAAATTTACCACAGACATAGCTGCTAGAGTTTTTAGGAGATGGAATATTTTCCTGTTTTTTGGTCATTAATTGGTTACTAGTATAAAAAATACAACGATATTGCAAAAAAATTTGTATCTAGAAGACAAAAAAATAAATATAATCCACGTTCGTTTCCCTGAACAGAGATAGATTTGGATAAATGACAAAAAATGATTTTCTTGTATACAATTAAAAATGAATTAGGAAATATTGACATTATTGAAAAGTGTGTGCATGAAGAAATATATGCGGTATTTACACACACCTCATAATTTGTAACGAGCCAAGACGGCAACACCAATTATATTGAAAATTTAGACTTTTTGGTTTTAGAACTGTATTCCTCAATCCCATTACAATCCATGCCGTGGGAAAGCCATCGAAGTGCTGACTCCGCGAGTACCCCGTTCACCGTCCTAATCCCGAAATAACCATCGATGCGTTGGCTCTTTGGTTCTAAGATTATTCAATTACTACATTTTACATCCCGCGCCGTGTGAAAATTAATTAGACGTTGAGTTTTAGAGGGTTTCACGTCCGTCACCTCTTCCCCGATTATCTATCACACTTTTGTTTTCTACAATATGATTTTTTTCTTCAACCGGGATTTATACTAATTAGGGTATTCTTTCATTGAATAAAAAAATTTAGTTTATGTACGTATTTCGGAATTTTTTTGTTCTCCCCTTTGAACCTTGGCTCCCTGAGTTTGACCTGGTAGCTCCATGGTCTTCCCAAATATGGTTATGGTTCCAATGGAGTCAAATGAAGCAAATGTCCTGCAAGCAAAACCACTTCACGATTTCCGATGCAAAGGTACCACCAAAGGACACTGTGATGTGGTACGGTACAGAGTAGACGTGTTTGTTGCAGCTCTGCTTAAAGTTTTGATTTTCTCAGTTGAATTGTAGTGCCCACAAAATATAATTTGGTTCAATATCACTGGATCTTAGTCGATTTTAGTTGTTTTCGGCATATTATCAGGAAAATGTCCAATAATAGAAATACTCGATCTGCTAGTGAAACATCAGTTTCTTCAGTGGAACTTAAAAATGCAATGGATTCTCTGAAGCAGCATATTGATGCGAACATAAAACAACTGGAGAATAAATTACTGGCAAAGGTTAAGGAGTTTATGCTGTGTGTTAACGAAAAGGTTGGTGAAGTGAAAAAATCGGTTGCTTGTTTGGAGAAAAGGGTTGAGGATCTTGAGTTGCAGTTGGATGATGTTGAACGGGTCTCAAAGATTAATGATGCGTTCCTGTTTGGAATCCCACAAACACCTAATGAAGACTTGTTTTCTATCCTAACTAAATTATCTGAAAAAATTAACTGCCCATTATTACCGCAGACAGTGGCCTTCAGAGTACGATCAAAGAATCATAGCGCAACAGCAAGTAGCGGTAGTAAAAAAAGTGATCATCTCGTCGTCATTAGGTTCTGCAACTCTTTCCAAAAAAAACCCAGTTTATTCGTGCTCTGCGTAAAACAAGGCCTCGTTTATCTAGTGTTGGATTTAACGGCAATGGAAATATTCATATTCGGGAAAGTCTTTCTCGAAGAAATGTAATGCTTTTCCGCAATGCCTTGGGTCTTAAACATCAAAAGAAAATCAGTTCTGTTTTTTCAATGAATGGTTTTGTTTTCATAAGACTGGATGAAAATCGAAACCAATTTCTGGCATTAGTGACTATGAAGCAATCATGGCATCCTTCTCTTTCCCCCTACGAAGTAAGGATGAAGTATTAAGTAGAGTGTCCTTCCGATGCTATAAATACATTGATTTAGATAACTTATGTAGAGAAGCTATGGAACTTGAGTGGGATAATCTTTGTATGTTTCATAGCGTGGAAGACCAAATTTCAGTTTTTACCAGCATGATGTCTTATTTGTTTGATAAATATGTGCCAGTTAAGACGTATACACCTCGCTTTCGATCACCTTGGATGACTGCCGGCATTGAATCCCTGATCATTGAGCGTAATTATGCTTATCAGTGTTGGAGAAAATATAGTAGTGAATTCCATGAAAGAAATTTCAAATTTTTGCGTACCAAATGCACCTCGGAAATTCGCAAAGCAAAACTAAACTTCTGTAAACTAAAACTTGATTCTTCACTTTCATCACGGGAGCTCTGAAAAAATATTAAAAACATAAATTTTACAAAACGACAGTGCAATAACTGTCCTATTTCACCTGATGTATTGAACGATTATTTTTCCACCCCTCTTCATGCACCTAATGCTACAACTCCTGAGTTTTTGTTTGATCAATATGATGGGGAATTTTCTTTTACTAATGTTAGCCCTGATCAAGTTGTGATGGCCATCAAATCCCTCAAATCGAATGCTGTTGGTTTAGATGGCATAGATTTAAGGTTTGTTAAAATCCTTTTATCTGTTATTATTAGACCTCTTACTCTAATACTGAATACGTCAATCACTCAAGGTGTTTTCCCTTCGAGTTGGAAAGTGGCTAAAATTATACCTGTTAAGAAGCATTTAAAGGCCTCTGAACCATGCGACTATAGACCTATAAGTATATTATCAGTCCTCTCTAAAGTCTTGGAAAGGCTGCTTTTCGATCAACTAAATATGTATATTAACCACATGGGAATTTTAACTAAGGATCAATCTGGATTTCGTGCTGGGCATAGTACTGCTTTGTCAAGAAGTTATGTTCTTCAGCATAATCAGCCTTGACATAATTTTTTCTAAAAATAATGCAGTCTTATGGGATGGAAATCGTTGAGAGTTTCTGGTAAGGTTTATTTTCGGTACAGGTGAAAGAGTTGCAACTTTCCAACTTCAAAGAAACACGAAAGACATAAGGCAAGTATTTATGTATCGACAACGGACTCATGTAAGGAAGTATCCTCAGCCCAGATCTGTTTAGTTATTATACCTCCCCTTTCCATGAAATATGTGATGAAACAAACTATTCTAATATGCCAATGACTTTTATTTTGTGATCGTGGGGAAAGACAAAGTGGCTCTGAACACGAAAGTGAACGAATGTGTTTCAAAATTTGGACGAATAACGGAAAATTTAAAACAAAAAATAAATTGGTCCAAAACAAATATTCTATATATTGGCGGGGGAAATACTAAGGGTCCTGAAATTATAACAGGGAATCACACCGTGCAAAGTGTTCAACATCTGAAAATTTTAGGTAAATGGTTCAAAACCAACTTAAACGAAAATACATTCATAGATGTAATCGTTGTAGACTGTAAAAAGAGAATAAACGTATTCAAAATGATAAATAACATCAAAACGGGTCTCCGACGTAGGGTGGGTCTGTCCGTGTACCGAGGTCTTGTCAGGTCCAAATTAGATTATTGTCGCACAACTCTATCCGATATTAGTACATCAGCCATGCATAAGCTTGAAGTATTGATTAATTCATGCCTCAGACGATGTCTGGGATGCCATGTCGGGAGACCTTCTTAGCCAAGAAAGAACGCTATGGCTCACAGCTAAAGAATTAGTGATGGCATGCCCCCGGGGTAGAAATACAAGAGAATGGATTGAAGCCACTACAATCAATTCCAGCTACAGAAGAGCCTGGTCAACATTACATGAAATCATTGGTAATACATACCAGCAAATGTGAAAAATACACCCACGCCAATTGCCTCACTGTAAATATTAACATCCTATCAAAATAAAAAGAAACAAAGGAGAAGTAAATAGAGAGGAGATAATGGTCTTGGTAGGGGAAAAAGTATCAAAATTGAATCTCGAGGGTTTTACTATATAAGCTACTGACGCGTCCTTAGGCCCTGACGACGCAACGGCCGGCATGGCGGTATATGAAACAGATAACGATATTACGCACAGGTACAGATGCAACAAAAAATTGTCTTCCACCACTGCAGAACTAATCGCGATAAAGTTGGCCATTACCCAAGCCCTAGGTCGAAATTTGAAAAAATTCGCCATTTTAATGGACAGACAATCGGGATGCCAATCACTACTAAATAAAAACAGTTTAAACCACCATGTTTCCAATATACACAAATCTTTGGAACGATTCAGGGGTAGAGTTATAATCATGTGGATCCCTGGCCACTCCGGAATATCCTTTAATGAAGAGACGGACAGGGGAGCGAGAGAGGCTCAAACACCGGGTTAGAGGTCGACGAGAGTCCTGCATACAAGGATATACTAATTAGCACCCGAAATAAAATTTATAAGATGTGGGATGAGAAGCACAATATTCAGGCCACGGATAAAGCCCGTCACTTTAGAAACATACAGGACAAATGTGCTGGACTTGCTTAGAAGGAGATCTTCCGAAGATCGTGGGGCTCTGGTCGGCTTCATTATAGAGGCCGGAATTGATGTGTGATCACTGCACCGCCCTTCTGTTCCTGTACACCATCTTGAAATTGACATATGCAAAAAAATCAATTTAACACTGACAACTGATAAAATTCAGTCAAAATAAAACCAAATACAAACGAAAAACCTAATGGTTGGGATCGCTCCATAGCTTTAAGATCTTAGTGTTTAAACTTGTAACTATATGTTAAAAAAAAAAAAGAAAAAAAGGAGAAAAAAAGAAGAAAAAAGAAGGAAAAATGATGAACAATCTACACTATGTGTAATTCCTTCTTATTTCAGACAATAGGATACTGGCTCCGACAGGAGTTTGAGGAGAGGATATCTTCGAGTAAGGACATACAGCACATTGGACTTCTGGCTGATAGTGGAAACGCTGTGCCAAAAAAATGGGGTGCTCACTCTAGAGCCTCGGTTGGCGATCGGAGGACACTCCTTAAAACAAAACAAAAAAAAATTTATGTATTGATATAAGAAAGTAGCAATTTTTCAAAACGTGACGGTGAAGTTGCATTTGACTTGATAGGAAATATTTATGAACTTATGCATGGATACGACACGAACGACATGAGAAGCTGCTACTGATGGTATTACAAGAGAAACTCGTTGAAAATCTCTAGGAATTTAATTCTGTCGTATTTGAACCACTTGATGCAGTATTTGCTGCGACGAAAGGTTCATTAAAGTCATCTGGACTGAAAACAAAATTAAACTTGTCCCCATGTATTCCCGCTCGCCGGAAATTGCCCCGAATGCATTTTCAGTCCTAAGTTAACAATAATTATAATAATGAGTTTCCCTTCTAGCCCAGAAGGCGCACTTCTTAGCGTGGAGCCAAGAAAAATCTACATATCTCCACATTAAGGGCTCACACATTTCAAGGAAATGTGTTAAGATTGGCCTCTCCGACAAGCATGCAAGACATATAATTGTAAGTAAGATTAACAAATTGACAGAAAGAAAAAGAAAACAGTTAGTAATGTCAATGTTATAACGTAAATCATAAGACAAGAAAAATACAACGCTTCAGCACAGTCTTGGACACATCCAAATCAAAGTGCTCCGCCACGTAATTGACCGCCGCATACATGCGATTAATAGGCCCATGCTTAGCGTAGTTAGTTCTGGAGAAGTTGCGACCATTACTCCTGAACGATACCCTACCACGGAGCTCCGATGAGTCGATATTGGAATTCAAAAGCTGATGGACAAAAACTATATCGGCAAGCTTACGTTAGAAAGGAAGCCATGCCAAGAAGATTAAGTCGCTCGCGATACGGTGGAAGAATCACTGGGTCACTTCAAATGAGATTCCTAAGTGCAAATCTGATGAACCTACGCTGAACAGACTCAATGCGACCAATGTGGACAGTGTAGGAAGGATTCCATACCTGCAAAGCGTGTTCAAGAAGTGGTCGGACGAAAGAGTTATATAATATTAAGGAAACATGAAGATCAGAGAACTCCTTGGACCAGCGTTTAATGAAGCCGAGCATAGAGATGGCCCTAGAAGCAGCGTAATTAATGTGCGACATAAAATCAAGCTTGGAATCAAGCTTCATACCAAGATCATTGACCAATTGTACGCGAGGAATACTCTTTGTGGCAAATGTGTAGTCGTAGCCAATAGAAAGGCACGACCTCTTATTTACTTATGTTAAGTTCCAAGTCATTATGCTCGCACCAAGAATAAAAGGTATTCAAATCCATTCCCTTCAGGAGGACAATGATATAGCTGTAGGATAATTGTCAACTTTTCTCCTAATGTTGACAATTTTATTATAGGAGCGTGGATCAACATATAGTTCATCACGGACATTGATAATATAATCCTTATAGAGAGCAGAAGAGTATGCCTTGAACTCATTGTGGCATACAGTAAACCATTAGTGATCCAAAAGGTCCCTAATTTTCAGGAAGACCTTCCAGAGTCTATTCTTCCTGTTCCTCAGAGTCCTCAACTCTCTGCTAACCCATGGGGGTGATGTAGAAGATGTTCGTTGACGCTCAAAGGGTACACAGGATGTAAACACCTCGAAAATCTTAGTGTAAAACATGTTGACGTCAGTGTTAAAGGCACTGTTACATAGCAAGGCCCTAAAATCGATGAAGGCGAGTCTGATCGACAAGTCCGCAAAGTTTGCCTTTTTAAAATTAAAAAAGAAATTAAATTCGTCGCTTTAATATTTTCTGGTTCATAACAGATTGATATGAAAAGAGGGGGGTGATAGGAGTCTACAGTAAACAAAACAGTTGAACTAGGTCCAACTGTTATATTACTTGAGTCAGAGGAGAAAATAAGACCCAACTGCCTACACAAAACGTTCACGACATTGTTGACCTGGTGCAGGCCCTATGAAGCACATGCATCCAGGAATTGAGATTCCCTGGATGAAAGACTGTCATTGGGGAGGTAGGGAGGTAGGAAGGAAGGAAGAAAGTATTAAGATGTCGAACAGGCTCCGTCCTTTGTCGTCAAAACAGTTGAGTGAATTAGGAGGAATATAGCAACAAAGGAGATATAAGTTTGATATAAGATTGGTTGGCGGAGTTAACTCTTTTGCGAGAATTATTGCTCGTTTGGTTTTTATAGAGACGATTAAACCTGCAGCGAATTCAACCTGTTGATCCACCGATGTAACATTTAAAAAGGACTCCCACGGTAAAAAAAAGTGAGTGATTCCAATTTGATACTGTTGTAGGCACGATTTGAGATAGCAGCAAACACAGCAAGGATTTGTAAGGAAAATTCATAGTTGAGAAAGAGAAGATCAAACGATTCCATGCAACTTCTGTTCGCCGCAGGAAAACTATTCCCAGTTAGAAAATTGTACTGAAACGATTCTGCACGCCTGATTTCTATTAACGCAGATTTTATTTTATCCCCCATGTCCCCGAATAATCTTCCAGAAGTAAAATGTTGCTTCCAGAACTCAACTTTTTATCGCGTGTATCGTAAGTGTTAGAATAACGAGACTACGAGGTTTTAATTGGCGCTCTAGCTTCCGGTTGCTATTCGTAATATCACCAAAGCCCACCAAAGCAGGAAATTAGGAGAATAAGTGAAAATTTTCTTTATACCAAAGCAAAAATAAATATACCAACCCTCTCCTCTGATCAGTTTTCGATTCAACTACGACTCCCTCAACGAATCCAGTGGGTTCTGCTTTCAGGCCCATCAGTGTCGCCTGCGTGCTTACAGCTTCGGCCAGCTGTTGTAAATTTGTACCTTTTTTGGCGGAGATAGGAACCACCTGAACATCTCCACCATAATCTTCAGGGACCAAGCCAAGCTGCATTAAACCTTTCTTCGTATTTTCCTGGAAGTAGTAGAAGAAGATAAACGCAAATGAGAATTTACCCCTCCAGCATGAAAGCCGTAAAATCTAAAATTTACGTAATGCATGCAAACAACGGAACGAAACGTACGATATCTGCTTCCGGCTTATCAATTTTATTAATGGCGACGATAATCGGAACTAAAAATAAAACACAACACTGGAGTGAGTTATCTCGCTGCAATGCCCGACGACAGTCGCATATACCAACCGTTTGCGTCCTGAGCTAGTTTGACTACTTCCCGAGTCTGGGCCATAACACCATCATCAGCCGCCACCAC
>QYTT01085397.1:42747-59625 GCA_006980735.1 Dasypogon diadema | reverse complement strand
CGCCAGAGCAACCTCCCGAAACAAAAGAGGAAAAGCCACATGTACCTACACTTTTAGATTACAATTCGTACTATACACAGCAGTACTCTGCAAGCGCGGCAATCTATGGGAATTCTTTTCAGCAACCTGAACAAGAAGAGCAACAAGAAAAATCTACTGTTGGCTCTTCTGAAGATGGAGTTCAAGTAAAAAAAATTTCGACGGGACTTATGCTTGCCCAATGCTATGCCTCCGATACTGAGGATGAGAGTGAGCAACACTCCTCTGAGGCAGAACCATCGCAGCCCATCTTAGATTTTCCAATCCCACCTGATTACCTTCAGCATATAATTGATAAAACAGCAACCTACGTGGCTAAAAATGGAAAGCAGTTCGAGGATACTTTGAGGAATAAGCAAGATGATCGATTTTTATTTTTGGACCCAAGCAACGAATACTACGCTTATTACATGTATAAAGTAACAGGTGTAGTGCAACCGTTTCCAACTACAAACGGTTCCTTAATGCAGGAAGATGTAAAACCAAAAGTTGCAAGTAAGCCTAAATCTTCTAATCATGGAAAAGATACTGCAACTAATATCAAAAAAAAAACTTTTAGCACCGGTATCATTTTCGATAAAGCCAAAGGAGGATTATGCAGTACCACTGAAGCCAGCACTCCCTCAGGAAGCTAGTGATGATGAATCCGAATCAAATAAAACTAATACAACCTCAACAGGGCCTACAAATCAATTCACAAACTCTACTGTACCTGAACATGTACAAAGAGCTATTCAGCTAGTGGAAAAACAGTTAATTATTAAAGGGGCACAATTCAGTCAGACAACAAACCTTTCGGGACCTACAATACCGAGTAGTTCGCAGCGTTCTCGCTTTGATGTGGATAACACTGGGGCGATTGTTAGTCGTTCCAATCCAGTACCAACGATTCCTGTAAAGCCAGAAGTACTGCAGCAAAAGGAGCTTAAAAGGGGTGAGTTATTTTTTTTTAACTGGATAATTGCAGTGTACTCACACTCTTTGAATTTTAGCAGAGGAAAAGGTTAAGGATAGGCTTGCTCAAATCGCTAGAGAGAAGTTGGGTTTAATATCAAAGGAGAAGCAATTGCAATTGGAAAGGAAGAAAAAGGCAATGGCGTTTTTGACACAGATTAAAAGTAAGTATTGATTTTGATTGAGTTTGTCTTCGATTAAAAAATTCTTGACTTATCAAAGTCAAATTTGAAAATGTCAAGAATGCTTTTATACATATCGATGGTCTGCGTCATTGAAACGGCGTACAGGCAGAAGCGTCTGACCCTTATACGATGATTTCTTTTGTCCTGTTTACAATTAAAGTTATTTTTTAATAGGTGGTAATGTAAGTATTGTTCCCAACCATTTCAAGCCGTTTGTTAAATTAATTGGCGTCGCTTGCGTGAAACAGATTGCTATTCTTTCTGATTTAAACTATAGAATTTTAAACTTTAATTCGATATTCAGCAAAATTATAAAGTGCAAAGGATGTGGTGGTAGAAGAAGGCTGATATTTTAGTTAAGAAAATAAATAACCTGGTTTGTCTGTGTAGATATGTTTATGTAAGAGAATAATGAGAGGGAATGTGGTGTCTTATGAGTAAAACTGAATTTACCGCGCAATGGAGAATGCTTATCGGAAAAGAGGCAGCAATGTAAAAGTGGTGCCATTCAACTTAATGCAGGTCCATATTTAGATGTCAATGGCCCCAATTTAACCCCAGTGCATTATTATATGTATGTGCATGCCACTTAAAGGTGATATGAAACCTAGCCCTAAATATTTTCTTTGTTTACGAGCATTATAGCTTCCTGGTATTGACTGTAAAACTTAATCACGCCATTTGATGGAAATTCGCACTAACAAACATTGTTTTTATTCCAAGTTTCGATTTTACGCAGAATGGGGTTCGTAAATAGTCGAACTAATCTCAGTAATTGCCCATTATTCAATTGACACCATTATCGGTACTTCTACTTAACCCAACCACATTTTGATAAGGTCGTAAACAATGCGCACAGTCTTCATAGAATACGCACGTGCGTATTCACTCAGAACATAAGTCGCTGATTCAATTTAATAAGAGTTCTCAAAAGTTTAAGACTTTGTGGATTACGACGAATTTGATAGCATTTTAACAGTGCCCGGGGGTTATCAGAAACATAAACATTATTGATTAAAAATTAAAAATGCCGTCAACATAATGGGGCTGAATACTTTTGAACTTCTGATAAAATTTGCACTATTTGGGAACTATTAATTTTTTCTGGGGTGCTAATTTCGGTATGGCGCCGATTTTGCTGAGATAATTTAACTTGTTAACCGGGGAGTGTGTTTTCGTAAAACAAACAGCGGATAAAAACAAATCCAGCGACGGCGAAATAAATCTCGTATTTGTTTTAATTCGCTTTGCGTTAAATTTTTTTTAACGTTGACAAGAGCACATCCCCGATTAAGAGGTGAAAATTATTCGCTAACTCACTTAAAGTTCAGTTTTCGAAATGTTGTAACAAAATATCCCATCATACTGAGTGATATTTCTTTTTTACTATGACAAAATACTTCTTTATACCCGGTTAAGAAATTAAAAAAAAAGTAAATTGAATTGTGTCCCCAGGATACAGGAACCACTTCAAAAATTTCTTAAATTACATTTTAAATTCTTGTAAAAAAACAAGAGAAAGTCTAGAAACCTAAAATAAAGTTGTGATAACATCTAGTGGAAACAAATATCATTTAAAAAATCACATGGTGAGTCATCTATATTTAGCCAATTTCTATACACACACAAACACACCACAGCACATTCCATACACATCCATATCAAGAGGATTGGCATTTTATAAAATTCACAGCATACTTTTTTCCTAGGTTCAGGAATACCCTTACCAGCCCCAACATCAGAAGAAGTCACCAACATTGAAGATGACTCAGAATCTGACTCCGAGGAATCATCAGTGCATTCGATACCAATCACTGTGAGTGATGATAAGAATGAAGTTAGGGAATCACCGGTGACGAGAACGCTATCATCTGTGCCAGAACTGAAACGTCTCTCTCGATCTGCATCGAGAACAAAAGATAAGTCCCATAAACGGAAAAAGAAGTCAAAACACCACACCAAGAAAAAATCTAAAAAGAAGAGTCACAGTGGAAGCAGAAGTCGAAGTCAAACCCGGGACCGATCACGTTCTCGTAGTCTGAGCCGTGATCGAAAGCGCAGGAAGCGTTCATCCTCCAGGAAATCGAAAAAGAAGAGGCGAGAATAATAGAAAGTGACAAATTTTCTAGTTATATGTGTTTCCTATTTAAATTTCCATTTCAATTTGGAAATGTCCTTACACGACTTTACTAGCTCCAAAATAAATACTTACGTAAATTTTTGCTAACTCGTTCGTTTTTAATGTTTACGAGAGTTGAAATAGTGATGAAAACAACATTTAAACATTTGATTACACTGCAAGGAGTTGCATAAGTGAACCGCTGTGATTGGAGTTGATTATTACCTCTGGGAGACGGTTACTGCTTGCTGCCATGTGTCGCAGTTTATTGCTGTTTTGATTGTATAATTGGAAGTGGTTGCAAGTGCCTGGGTAGGTTAACGCGAGAACGACATTCCGTGTCTATTTACTACTTGGGGGGGTCTTATCACTTAAATTAAAGTGCATATAAGGAAGAAATTTCAGACGCAAATTGCAACAATGAACAAAAGCTTTACCTCAATTAAATCCGTCAAGATATGTTTTTGTCAACTAGATTGATGCAATTTCTGGACTACATATTTATTTTGTTGATAAAGATAATTTTCAGCGGCTGAAACAGTAGTAATTGTTGATCGCGTACAGAAAAAGTGTTATTTTAGGGCTATATTACAATAGCTGGGATTCATTATAATATTATTCGAAGAAATTTACAGAAGGAGACACTGGTTTGATAAATACTAGGTTTGCAACATTGAAAGATTAAGTTGAGATTATGTTAAAATTTCAAATTGTGGGTGAACAGAAGATCGAAAGATCGAATTGAAATTGTCTTTAAGCAGGATCGTAATCACATTTCACAGATTCGAAACAAATGTTCCTTTTATGAGAGTTTAATTTCTGTATTTCTGTTGAAAATAATTTAGGAACTAAAAAGTACACTACCACAATCAGGAAATCAGATCAGTGATCAAATAACGGCGGAGGTAGTTAAGAAAAGGTAGCCTCAGGATATTCGCATTAGTGATTTTTACGCCATCCAAAAGTATTTACTTTACACTTTCATAGGAGCAAAGAAAAAATAATCTAAAGCACCACAAAAAAAGTAGGTTCACGATTTTTATAGACGCACACTCTGTCTTTTTTGGAAGGGGTGAATAAAGGTCGAGGTTATCCCAAATGTTTGGTTGAATGAAGAACACGATTATTGTCCGATAAGGGGGTATTCTGCTGGCATATTGTCCGTCACGACATTTAAAATATTTTGACTAATTTAAACACTTGTGTTGCTCAATTGTTGGACCGAATAGAATTGCTGATGAATTACTTGGCATTTTTTGCATAATTCTAAGAAAATTTAAACTAAACACCAAAAATATGTAGATAGGAAGATTTATAGAATTATATAAGTGCAGTCCGCCAGCTCCAACAACAGATGATTTAATACTGAAAATACCTTTATAAAATTCAGTAGGTCCGTGGGATACAGCGAAAAGTGAAATCCTCTGCCAGGGGAGCGGTAGTAGGATACCCTCGTGTCGAGGCAAAATAACTATTTAATTTATTAAAGAGATTTGGAACCTTTCTATACTCTTCACGAGATTAATCAAGAATTTAAAAATTTTATTAAAAAAGGCATTAAAATTCCTGGGGAGAAGTTATTTCATTTTAAAATCAAACGTAGTTGAACGAACAGCGCAGTTCTAAGTTCAAATCATCCAGCTTTGTTCTCTTGGCAGGCAAAGATCTCGAACTACATGTAGACTGAAAGGGTTTGTTGGTCCCTGTATTCCTTTAATCAAATTGTCCAGGTAACATATTCTTGCTTTCCTCTTCAAGCGATCTGCAATGGATTCGTTTACATTGCAAAGTGTTGGTTACCATCACTTTTCAAACTTGGTGGTCCTGTTTGAAAGTGCAATCCTTTTAATCCAATCCACTCGTTGTGATCGTTTGGGATATTGTGCTTTTCTATTTCTCATTCAGTGATTTGAATATTAAGCAGGTGTCCGACATACAAATATAACAATTTATACAGAAGTTTTTTATCTCTAAAATCCAAATATTCCGAGAGTAAATTACATCAGCAGAAAAATACGTTTAAAATTGAGATAATTCGATAGATAACTGAAAACTGTTTGTCTGATAAGTGTTTATGGTGGCGTGACCTTGGGAAATTTTTTGTGTTCGCCAATCCGTAAAGGAGGTCACTTTAGAAAATACAACAGCACTATCCATTAATCTTGGAAATAATATATGCAGGCCAATGAATATGTAATAAAAACGGAATAAATAAAATACTAGGATTTAAATAAAACGACTAAGAGCCTGAATATTTGTTATTCATCTTTGGATTGATTTGGAGATTTGATATTGATGGAAAAGAGGTCTCTGTATAAAGCTTAATCATAGGTTACTACATTTCTATAGCGCGTATGATGTTGGTGAGGCAATGGCTAATATAGCCATTGCGTTATCTACTAAATCATCGATTTTGTCAACTTCAATCTAATGGTTTTCTTAGAAAACAAGGACCCTGTACCGATGGCTTACCTGTTGTAAAAATGCCAATGAAATTGTACCGCAAAATTTCACAATACAACACTTGACGAAAAAATAGTCTATGATAACCTTGTGCCAAGCATATTTAACCCACAGAGGAATTTTTCAATTTAATTTCCATGTGATAATTAATATATAAAAAATCAATAAAAATTCAGATAAAGTCCTGAGTCTCCATGCGATAGTCTCGTGAAACTAGTCTCAGGCTATCCATGAAATGCCCTCTAAATGCGAGCAACCTATTTCGTGTATCACAAAAATTCCATTTATTTTCGTGCGTTCATTTTAAATTTTATTCAAGATAAAATTAATTAATTTTCTAGTGATATCCTGACATTTTAAACCCAGACCCTGCCTTTAACATCGCGTAGACGCCTTACAAGTGTTCATTATTATTAGTAACAAAAAAAAATTATCAACAAGAGCTGGTCGACGGAAAATTTTTCCAAAGCCCCACTTGATCCGAACATCTTAAACTGGAATCGAACCTATATCTCTCGTTGATCTCGAACCTTAATTCTTAATTCGCAGTGAGGGCAACTTAATGACGACGACGCGCGCAAACCGACCCTCTTTCAAATTTTAGTGGAAAATAACAAACCACCACGATATCAATTTGAGAACAATAATCGATTTTGCTGTTAATGCGGTTAATCAGTGTTTACAGAATCTTTTTATGTCTTTTGCTAGAATAAAAGTCACTCACACGCGATAAAGTCTAACGTTAAACATTTCAGCCAAGCGCTGAAGCGCGCTTTTTATCACAAGGTCAGTGGAGAGCTGCTTATTCACGTTTTTCCAACGACCGAAAATTGACCACCGACCACGTGCTTGGGATGTTAACTCACTGATAACGCGCAGAGGGTGTGTTGGCAGAGGGTAGCAAGCCTCACGACAGTCTTGAGCCGCATATAAAAGAAGATGCTGAAAGCGTCTTGAGGCAAGCTTTCGTGCGAAGCTGAACCGGAACGTTTTACATTGCTCTGGTCACATTTGCGCATTGACGGACTTTTTCAGCGAATAGAGATTGTTGGTGATTGTTGATTTGTGAGTTTTGTGAGGCTTTAGTGAAGTGAAAAAATAAAGTGGTCACCATGAAATACCCAGCAGCAGTAAGAGTTTGCGTACATCCGGACAATGGCAATAAGAAATTTATCAGAGTTGTTTACATTGCAGGGATCTGTTGACATCATCGATCCATCTGAGCTCCTTAGACCGGAGGCGTGCTTTGCAGATAAACCACTTTCAAAATTCAGGGATTATTCGGTTGATGCCTCTGATCCTTTAAAGGAGCGAGTACGGAAGACCTATCGGGACATGCATCTAAATCAGACCGTGGACTTTGTTCGGAGTAAGTAATAAGCGATTTATTTCTATGCAACATTTAAATTGGTAACTATGCCATTGAGAACTGTATATTTCGGACTATTTAATTTATTGAAGGCACTTGGAAAAGTTTGCACAAGTTTCTCAGTCATAAATCTGTGTCTGGTTCGAAGGACCAAATTTAAATTGCTTCTGAAAACAATTACAACTGTATCCACCATTCTTCAAAGGCAGACTGAATTATCTTCAACGTAAAATACTTCCGAAATCACATCCAGTTTTGGTTTTTTAAGTCCTGAATGTATTCTTCAATCCTGAGCTAGGCACTACATACTAAAATCTCCAATCTCAAATCTTTAAAATCTCTATTTGAAAATTATTCGTGATTATTGTGACATGGCAAAATTTTCAGTCCACAAAAAAAAATAAATCTTAGCATTTCAGGTTGGTCGGTGCCTCAAAATTATTTCAATTGCTAGAATTTTTCTTAATCTTCTGTCAGTTACGTCAACCCATGTTTTTCGCCAAGTTTGCCGGAGATATCACCAAAAAACACATTCACACCGACTTATCACTAATAATAATGCTAAAATCTGCCACACCCATCAACAAATTCTCAGAAGTCCACATAGCGAATTCTGGCGCTTCGTTGACCTCTTCCGCACCATTAAAAAACAATCGCCTGAAAGGAACAAATTGCTGAGATGGTATCACTGACAGTCTATTCAAGAGGCAATCAAAGTCCGTGGCTATTTTTAGTCGGACTGAGAGTGGCATCTCTGTGTTCCCAAGGAAATATACCGCGCAAATGATGAGTACGTTCCCATTCATGCTTGCGTTTTTGCAGTGCAGGCCACCAATTGAAGTCAACCTCTGAGTCTTATCACCGATAGGTCAGAATTTATGGTGCGACTCGTGTTTTCGAAACTGCAAGAAAATTGTTTTTTTTTTTTAATAAGATATCAGGATAACGGTGGCTTTTTCTTTTCAGGTCAACATGCTAAGTGGTTGCAGTTCAATCACTTTAAAGCGAACATTCGAGAGGCACTGGAAATGCTCAACAACTTGGTGGATGAATCAGATCCTGATCTAGATCTGCCGAATATCATTCATGCATTCCAAACTGCAGAACGGGCTAGACACGAATATCCAGAACTGGATTGGCTACATCTGACCGCCTTGATTCATGATCTAGGAAAAGTTATGGCATTTTTTGATACTCCCCAGTGGGCCGTAGTTGGAGACACCTTTCCTGTTGGTTGCCATTGGGGTGAAAGTATTGTTTATCGTAAGGACAGTTTCCTGGGGAATCCGGATGGAGAGAATCCCAAATACAACAGCAAATATGGCATGTATAAACCGAACTGTGGCCTGGAAAAACTGCTTATGTCTTGGGGACACGACGAGTACATGTATCATGTACTCAAGCATAACAAGTCGACCCTGCCAGAACAGGCCTTGAATATCATCCGATTCCATTCGTTCTATCCGTGGCACACAGGTGGGGACTATGAATACCTGTGTACCGCCAAGGATGAAGAGACCAAGAAGTGGGTTCTGACTTTCAAGTAAGTCAAGTAGTGAGACATGTTTTAGTGCTGCCTTTACAAATCTTGTTCTTTCCTTTTTTCACAGTCGCTACGATTTGTATACAAAATGTGAGACCGTACCTGATATCGATGCCCTTTGGCCGTACTATCAGTCCCTTATTGACAAGTATTGTCCAGGTGTGCTGGAGTGGTAAAGTGCTAAGGGATCTTTTGGTTATTACTTTGCAGTTGTTTAATTTACGCAAAAGCAGCCAGGCTTTCAACTTACTTTATTTTTCCGCAGTGTAATTCATTACGAGGGAAAATTGTGATAATTTTTTTTAGTCTTAAGATTTTGCCCAGCACTTTAGTTAATTTTTACGGACTTATTAGGCTTTTATACATAGAAAGAAAATAAGAGCACGTTTTTGTTAATTTGAGTTTAATTTTCTTTTTATAATTGAACTTGAATTGTTTTTCAACTATTTTGTGTTTGTTGTAGGGATAAATGTTCTCGAAAATAAATACGCAGCCTTCTAAATAATTGAATATGAATTTTTTATTACACAAGTTCGACGTTTCTGTTAATTTGAAGGAAGCTGAAATCGGGTACTCTCATCGAAAAGAAAAAAAAATTAAGTGTTCCCGCACTTTTACTGCAGTAACAAATTAAAAAAAAACCTCTCTTCCCGTAAATAGAACATGTCTTGAAATCTGAATAAAATAAACGGAACTAAGTCTTCCTGTAGTTTAATTGGACTTTTGAGTAAGTAAAGGAGGAAATATTCACTAAACTACCTTTGGATATCGATTCCATTCATTAGGTTGGCTTCGTAGACTGTTTTTGTAATAATAATTAATTCTGGCCCTAAAGGGCAGGACTGCTATGGAGGTTACTGCGGGCATAATGCACTCGCGTTCACCGAATTCCTCATTGGGCTTCTACGGAAGCCACGGTAACCGAGCGGGATGTGGCGCCGAACAGCAGACCTCCTCCTCCTCTGTGGGCGTGGCTTCGATTCCTGCAAAGGAGGCCGTGATTTATGTGGGTACCAGTGGTTGAGACAGTTCTGTTGACGCGAATTGTACTTGCGAAGCCACTGACATCTTGAACAGTAGAAATTTCATAAAAAAAATTGTGGCTTACTTACATTTGTCCATCATAGGGTTGCGTACCCTGAGCTTAGGTAATGCCTAAAAATCATTTGTCTGGATTGGAATTAAGCAATTCTCTGAAGCTTCCCTCTGTCTCAAAAATAATTGGCGCACATCAGAGAGCACTTTTCTTCCGATCTCAAAAATATCTTGCGTATGTTGTCGCCTTCCATTTTAAATTCAATTCCAATACTTCCGTTTGTTCTTTAAATCAGCCTATTGTCAATTTTTTCTTCGATTTCAATGTTAACTTTAACTTTTATGTAGTTAGTTTTCTTGTTATTAATATTAAAGTATGTTTCCCTTATCCTTTTCTCTCCTCCTTATTCTTCTATAACCTTCTCATAATGTTCACAGTGAAATTCTTTCCGAATGGAGTACTCTAGAGTTGAAGGTGATTCTTCCAATGTTTCACATACTTTACCATAAAAATATCAACAACTTTCCGCTATAGTATCCAGTCAAGGAAGAATTCCGAAGAGTGTTAAAAACTCGCACTTCTGCCACGTTCCGTTCCCGGAAACTGTCGTGGCAAATCTGCACCATTTTCTTCTTCTTCACAAAGAATATTTCTACCAATTTCGTCATATACTTCACTGAAAAGCAAATCTCGGCAAATTCACTTTGACACAATTATTCTACACACTAAAGGCTTTCAGGAAATAGAAAACAAAAAAAGAGTCAGCTTTTTCAAAATATTAGAGTCAACACTAAAACACTACCCGAATATTTCTCAGAATTTCTAAAAAACTGTAAGCAGATAAATTCAAAAGTTCGTACCTACACTTCCGCCATTAGCATGTGGTTCCGGTCAGCTTTTTTAACGAACGCATTTCAGCCATGTAGCTGTCAATGTCAAAATACGTGCAGGATTACATAACCTCATTTCAGTGTTTTGTCAAAGTTGATTTTAGATTTAAGTGATTTTCTGCAGTATGTCTTTAAGAATATGCAGAAATATTTGGCGATTAAATCAACGAAGACTATATCTGACAAAGGCTGTTGAGTACTCAGCGCCAGGTTTTTCTAAACCACCTCAAATTCTAGCAAATCCTGTCTTCAGTGAGATTCGAGGAGTCAGTGCAAAATTTTCAACAAAAGCCGCATTAACTAGCAAAACTGAAGATGTTGGTGCGATGTTAGACAAACTAAGATCAAGCCAAACCGCTACGGGAGCAGTAAACTATGAACTACTGACGAAAACTGTAAGTAGCTTGAATGGTGATGTTTCAGAAGAGCAGGGAGTGTATCTTCTTGAATGCTGTGCGAAGTATCTTCCAACTCAAAGTAAGGAAATTCGTTTGGGCGTTTTCCATAAAATCTGGAGTTATCTTAAGGAGAACAATTTAATTAGTGAACAACATTACTTCGCTGCGTTAAGAGTTTTCCGTGCTAACAAAGCAACACTGACCGACTTTCGTGAATTTCTTGAAGAGGTTAAAGAACTGAACAATCCTAAGATTTACGAGGAGTTGGTGTGGCTGTGCTGTGGCACTGGGAACATTACCCAGGCCAGAGAGATATTGGATGAAATGAGAAGCAAAAAGATGCCTCTGACCCAAAACGTGTTCAACGCTTTAATTTTAGGTCATTCACGTGGAAAAGACCTGGAGGGACTTAAGGGTGTTTTGGAAGCTATGAGTGCTGCAGGTGTAGAGCGAGGCACTGACACGCATTGTGAGCTCGCTCGGGCATATATAGAAAACGGAGAACTAAAAAAGTTCGAAGAAATTTTGTCAGAATGGGGCAGCTCCTTCGACACAAGTCAATTGTTGGGCATATTAAAAAGTGCCGCATTGATTGGCTCAAAGTCTGCAGTAAATCAATCCGTGAAACTTCTTCCTGCGGACTTTTTGAGTATGAAGGAGGTCCCTGTTGCCATCAGGAATATTTGCACTGAGTTAGTTTACTCTGGTTTGGCGGATAATGCATTGTCCATAATCGAAGCATTCCCGAAGCCAGTTTTCAGTGAAAATCAGGACACGGATACATTTGGGGTGGCATTCATCCGTGATGTGATTAGGTCCAATCAACCAGCAAACAAAGTGGTAGAGTACTGCAAAGTTTTAGTAAACACAGAAAAGAATGCTCGGGCACTGCACGTTGCCTGCGAGTTCGCTTTAAGATGGAATTCAAGGGATGCACTGAAATTTCTTGAAGCACTCGCAGAAATGGAGCCTATGCGTCCGCACTATTTCTGGCCACTGCTTTTGAGCGCTTTTAGAAGTGATGGCGAAGCTGGTATGCTACGCATTTTGAAATCGATGAGCGCGCTCAAGACTGAGTGCGACTATGAGACTCTGGCCTCGTATGTCCTGCCCCGCCTGTCAGTCACCTTGGAAAACGAGATGGACGCGATAAAGGTCCTGGAGAACTGCGGCCTTGAGGCATCCGAATTCCTGACCCCTCTTATCTCACACATGATTTTCACGCAAAAGGTGGATGCAGCCACTTCCATTTGCGAACTTTACCAGGCGAAGCTAGATACAGAAAATTTGGTGTACCCCATAGTGAATTTAATAGTAGTGACGAAAACTGCCCGCAAGTATAAAAAGCTGGCCAAACTTGTAGGGGTGTTAAGTAGAAAATCGCGCAAGCTAGACTACGATTTTGTGGGGCAGTTGCTGCTGGATATAGTCTCCAATCAGAAACTCAGGGATGAGGTTGAACTTTGGAGGAAATTGATCCCAGAGCTGAAAGCACAAAACCTCCACATATCCTTCGCAGCTGGCGACATTGTGTCCAGTCACTTGACCAGATTTGAGGCAAACGCAGATGTTCAGAAGTTAGCGAAAACTGTTAGGGAGATGGTCAACAAAAAACTGAACATTCCCGAGGGGGAGTTCATTGGACTGCACATTAGTCATCCCAGAGACATGAATTTGGATGAGCTGGAGTGTCATTTGGTTGAATTGCAATCAAAAGGCATGAATACCAGAGGAGTGCTAAGGAGACTACTGCAACTGTGCGTTCGGGAAGGAAAGCTGGACAGGGCTCTTGAGGTGAAAAAACAGTGTGATCAGCTTAAAGTGCAGGTCAGTCCAGGAATGATGGCGAGCGTTTTCGATATGTACACCAAACTAAAACAAATTGAGAACGCTGAGGCCTACTATCAAAAAATTAAAAGGACTTTTCCTGGTAATTCGGGCATTTCTGGGTTAAAAGCTTTTATCAAACTTTTATTCCGTAGGTTTTCTTCTTGATGAGCACAAGATTATCGACTTTGCGGCACTTCTAGTAGAGAGCGGCCGATACAACGATGCTACGGAGCTCCTAAAAAATCGAGCGAAAACGAACAAAGTAATTGGCGGGGACTACGTGAACAAGAATTTATGGAACCTTCTAACAAGCTGCGCTAACTCGCCAAGCTGTAACAGCCGAACCAAAGAACTCTTTCTCCTGCTCACCGAACTAAAATTCTGTCGACCGAAAAACATTTTTCTGGGTCCAATTATTAGAGCACATCTGCTTCGAAAGGACATTAAGGCCGCAGTGGCTGAGTACAAAGACTTCACCGAAAAATACAGAAAGACTCCTTTACAGTTTGAATTGATGTCCCAACTGGTGGCCTTGAGCAATGACGAGGACATGGAAAATTTTCAAATCAGTTCCAGCGAAGCCCAAGAATTACTGCAACAAGTAATTTCGGCGTCTGCTAAAGTTCATGGAGCTTCGAACAGCAACAGCACTCTAGTTCTAGCTGTAGCTGACTCAGGAACTGATTCGCAGTTGCGGAAGTTACTTATAAATCCCGAGATACGTTTGAATTCTGAGGCGTTGATAAAAAACTGTGAGCATTTGAGTGGTTCTGGCAAGATAGATATACTTCTAAAGCTGGCCAAGGCTGGTCGGGGAATGGGACACGTCGTGAGGGAACAGGATCTGTACAATCTCCTTCTAGGTAACTTTGCCAAGGAGAATAATTGCACAGCAGCTTTGGAGCTCTTCGAGAAACTTGAAGCCGACGATGAAAGTAAGATTTCTCAGGATTTTGTTAGGTCTCTAGTGAATTTGTTTAGGATGAACAATTTCGAAATTCCGACAAGTGTTGCACTAAGAGTGCGCAGTGTTTTGTAAGCTGAATAGTTATGTATGCAAAAAAAAAGAATTATTTAAGGAAGTCTTTTCTGGTCCCTTCTCTTCTTCTAGTGAAGCGTTTCTACGCCTTCCGCCAGTCTTCTGATCTCACTTTCGAGGATCCATCTTTACATCTTGCGGCGTCGTATTGTCCACCTTGCCTCGAAAATTGGACCCGTTTTCTATGTCAAATTGTTTTAGCCCGCCTGCTGCTGACGTGATACTTAATTGAGTTCTGCCATCCTTTCGGAACTACCGACTTCACTACTTTTATCCGTTTTGTTGATATCTCGTCTAGGCACTAATGAAAGGGGGGAAGGATCGCAGAATCTTTTCGCGTCCCAGTGTACACCTGCTAGGAATAGGTGGAAAATGAATGGCTACATGAGAAACCTCCAATGCAATTTATCAAAGGTGACTTAAACCAGATACCGAAAGTGTACTATGCCAAGGCGTTTAAATTTTGAACGTTCGAAATCAGTTGATTATTTTTAATTCTAAACTCCTTCAGATTTATAACTTGAAAGAACACTTCCTGTGTAGAACACTTATGCTCTCAGTTATACAACTATGTAATTTAATAAATATTTGTCTATATTCGAAATTTCCTTTATTGATAATCCCGGCGGAAATGAGGCTTTTACGCGAAGTTTCTGGCAAGTCGTAACGCCATCTACCCGTTTTATTAAATAATATAACAGCATTGCCAAATACTTGCGTAATGATGACATGGGAATTTCCCAAGGCATTTGTTTATTTTCTTTTAAAAAGTCCTTTCTTCTTTCCTTAATCATGTTGTTAGCGCCAAATTAACTGATAAATTAATTACTTTTGCTTTTAAAGTGAAAACATATCCTCCAAGTCCAGAAAATCAGCTCGTTTCGTTTCAATTCGCAGGTGTATGGCAATTCCCACACCCAGTTGTTTACATAACAGTGAAATTCCGTAGAGACTGGCAATGCTCGAGTATCATATGTTTATTCCCCAAATGAAAATTGTTGTGTGTACATACGACGCGGTATGGTGTGGCTTTCGACGTCGTCAGAAAATTAGCCAATTCAGTTAGTAAAACGTGATTTACTTCGCTCAGGTAAGTAAAAATGGAAAAATCCTGTTTAGTAGCACCATTTTAGTAAGATTAAGTGAGAAATTGTTGCCGTGAAAGAGTGAAAATCGCCCATGAAAAATTTCCGTTTTTGGCATAATTTTGCGAACATGCTGCAAACTTAGGTTGGGCTCCACGATGGTCTGGTCATTGTTGATTGAGCGATCGAGACAAATCGAGAAGAAAATGCTCGACCAGTTGGGAAATTGTTATCTTTAGAATTAAATAAAAGTCGGGTGGCTTTGTGCTTGGAGGAAAAATATAAATTTTTTTTTTGTTTATCTCGTGGTATTTTTCGTACCAACTCGAATGCCACACGCACGCATACAAGTGATTACAAGTGCTTACAGTGTGTTTACGATGGGGCCCCGGCCACACCGACAAATTTGCAACTTTCGTATTTGACCTATTTTCTAATTTGAAAATGAAAACGCCAGTTCTAATTGGGCATGTAGATTCCTGTCTAGAGAGTTGCAGCAGTGTCTGCTGGCGCAGGGAAGGTGCTCATCGTCCGCCTGGGGGGTGACTGCCCTTACACATCTCCTTTTAAAGAAATATCGGCAACCATGTGATTCACCGCTTCACAGATATCATCGCCTTCGAGTTGCTTGCGAATGGGAATGGCAATGTGGCCAGGCCAGGCAGATTCTGTACAGTCCGATCGCCTAATCTGTTCTGGTGCCCGCAAACTGCTGTTACACTTCGTTAAAAGTCCACGTCGATTAATAAATTTAGTAAGCTGCAGCTACCGTGCCTGCCATAAAGATATGTTTGGCTTATAGCCTTTCTAGCTCGGGTTTAATATGTGGACCTGTTGCCTGGCGTGCGGCACATGGTCCAGTACTTGTGGCTCGGACCTTTTTTTTCAGCCTCACCGGTTCTGCTACTTTGCACTTGTTGAGTTTGGTTTCTTCATTGAAACAGGTACTCTCTGGACCTTTTCGATGAAGACTGGGAGTTCTAGGTGTTTTTTGGGAAGTTGTATGTAAAATTTTGCTGCAAAGTGTATTGCAGAGGGATTTATTTGCTGTTGGTCTCCTAGTCGCTAATAGATCACAAAGGAGATGGGTAATTCACTTATCTAAGATTTAGGGCTAAGACACCCCCGAAGAAACGTTAAGGAAGATTTTTGGAATGATCATTTGCTATTTGGATTTTATTTGGCTTGAGAAATAAATAAAAAGAACAGTTCTGTGAGGAGGCTCTTCAAAAATGTAGGTCCGAACTAAAAACTCTAAATTGTCGGTCAATTCATTTTCTGCTTCGGTCCATTTGCTAACGTTTGTATGGTGCCTGTGTACATCGCGAGAAAAGCCTCAATTACAGCCAAGGTAGTGCTTGCAGTGCATCCATCGCAATTGGAAAACAAAAACAACAACATGGATGCGATGCATGCGCTGCAAGCGCTGCGTTCACTGTAATTGAGCCTAAAGAGTCATGCTATGTTGCGTAGAATAAATTTGTTTTCCCCTATCAACTTATAAAATATCTGGACATACTACGTCACTATCTGTAACCTTCTACAGTCGCATTGGGATACAAAAACGCAAACAAACTAATCCACCAAGATCTTCCAAGTTGGTGAAATGCTTTTAGGATAAAGCATTTTGCATTGATTGGAACAAATGGTAACTAGATGACTTATGTACTTGCAGAAGCGATGTGTGGTCGAATGTTATCGTGTGGCAACTCCCTTGACTAGAAAAGTTTTTTTTTTCATTGCCTGTGTCATCTTATATGGGAACATGACGATCAACGCGTTAAAGCATATTAAACGAGGGTAAAAAATAACGAAACCTAAAACATGATTCTCCACGGCACTGGCTTTTATTACTTACCGCTATTATGGATACAGTAACCCAGTTTCGGCCAAACTCCTCTATTTTCAAACGTAATACTATCCAGCCT
>QYTT01085397.1:10618-42727 GCA_006980735.1 Dasypogon diadema | reverse complement strand
CACCAAGATCTTCCAAGTTGGTGAAATGCTTTTAAGATAAAGCGTTTTGCATTGATTGGAACAAATGGTAACTAGATGATTTATGTACTTGCAGAAGCGATGTGTGGTCGAATGTTATCGTGTGGCAACTCCCTTGACTAGAAAAGTTGTTTTTTTTTCATTTTTTGTTGCCTTACATCCAAATTTTGGCATGCTGGATAATCGAGTTTTTCAGACTGTCTATATAGCCTTTAGTACGCATAATTAGTTTTATTCGAAGCAATTTACCCAGGTTCTCTCCGCTACCAAATTTTAATGTGTTTAGTACATTTGGTCTTGCGGGTCTGGACCAGATAATAAGTTTCCACTGTTCAGCAGTCCAGTCTTCATGCTATAGGGCAAATGTTAGTCGGAATTCTTTGCTTTTGTCACTTATTTAAGGTTTCTTGATCATAATCCTCGCCTGCAAATTACTTGTATGCTAAATTTAGCTGAAAGGCGTATGCTATAATAGGATGATCACTGACTTTTATTCAGCCACGTATTCAGTTATTGGCGTCATCTTATATGGGAACATAACGATCAACGCGTTAAAGCATATTAAACGAGGGTAAAAAATAACGAAACCTAAAACATGATTCTCCACGGCACTGGCTTTTATTACTTACCGCTATTATGGATACAGTAACCCAGTTTCGGCCAAACTCCTCTATTTTCAAACGTAATACTATCCAGCCTCATAAATAAGGAACATATCCAGTAGCTTTTCATTTGTATTGTCTTGGACTGATTTTCCACAGTGTGTAGTCGACCCGAAATTCCTCTAGAAATCAAACGTGAATAATTACAATTTGTTTTATGCCCTTTCGTTATGCAGTGTAATTTTATTCTACTATAAATATAACATTTTATTTGTTTTAAATATAACATTTATCCGAAATTAGCCGCAATGAAGTGTATTGAAAAATTAAATAGATGCCCATGGCTCATACGGTCGTCGATTAAATTCCAAGCCGAGGGATTAAAGGTCGATTCGGAGGTATTTTTCCAAAATTTTCCACGAAAGCGAAAGTATGAGTACTCTAGGCGTTAATATCAATATTTATTCTCTCATATTTATTGGCATAAAATGTTAGAGCCCATATGGCTAGACCAAACAATTTATTCTCTCTTGCTAATTAATTAGTTGCAGTGTCGGAAATGCCTTGGCAAATTCTTGTGTTCTTTGCTGAGCCTAGCAAAAACTCTACATTAAACGCAACTAATAATCATTGTGTTACTTTTTGTTTTACTATTTTTTACTGACACAGTTCCAAGTGATTATTTTACGGATTTTGAGAAGCAGAAATAACTGATGTGTGTTTAGGGGCCAGAATTCGCTTCTTTGGCTATGCGTGATACAACCCACGTGAAAAAATCCAACTCCTCACAAAATATTTTGATTTTTCTTGGCAACAAAAGTCGTTTTAGTTTTCCGACTTGAATAGCTAAAGCAAGTGATTATCTGAAGAGTTTTTTTTTCTCTAGATAACGGGTTAAATCTAGTTTATCACCTAAATTATAATTAAAACTCATTAAGGTGCGTGCGCTTCAGTTCCACTCCAACACCAATGAATTTTGAAAAGTTTGCAACGTGTCATAATTGCTCGATTAATTCTTGAAAAGCTTTGAGAAACATTTTTGTGATTCAATTACCCGCCATGTGGAAAGTTTCACCGCTATGGCCGGCATTCAAGAGTGTGTGGAGAGAATGTTTTAATCGAATTTCACTTGAGCTTGCGCATTGCCACTTTAACAAAACCGCAGAATCGAGGGTAATTTGCGAAAAGGTGTACAATGTTCATGACGGCGTTAAGAAGTCATAAACGATCACAATCACATGCGAAATGTTGGCGTACTTTTGGAGCCATTGGGTGTGTTTTTTTGTTTTTTGCAAATTTATCTCAATAAATTGCTCGATACGGGCTTTTTGTAAATATTTGAGTGTGATACAAGCATTTTTCTAATGCTTATGACGACGTTGCCTTCCCCTCTATTAAGTTTAGGTGTGTTCTAGCCTCTGTTACTTAATAGTAAGCTCGTCGTTGGATGCTTCTATTTACGTAACTTTAGTGAATTTCTTGTTCTGACGTCGATTTTTCATGTCACGTTGTACTTATCGTGGATTTTGTGAATTTCCCAGTGTTTGATTTGTAATTTGTGACTGGACTTTGTATGCTTTTATTCTAGTTTTGTTACTGATTGGCCTAGGCGCCGTGTAAAATTTGTAGATTTCATTTTGCTTTTATATTGAGGAATTTTTTTGGTAATTTTTGTTTAAAAAGATTACTTTTGCTTCTTTTTTCGCTTTTTATTTCTCTTTTACTTTTTATTATTTATTACTTTTCCAAACGGAAACGGGTAGCGCTAACTACAGCAGTGAAATGAACTTGATTTCTTATCTATGCTCAGCTGAGAGTAACCATTTTAATGATTTAGACCAGTTACCCTACATAATTGGTCTAAACTATAAAGAAATGTGGGCTAATATTACACGTCAATAAAGTGGGAAAAATGGTCTAAAAGCGTGGTTAATAAATGGTCTTATTCACTAAAAGCGTGAAATTTTTGAAATCTTCTTTTTATTATGTAATGGGTGTGGTATCACCAAAAAAAAATTTCCAAGATAAATCCTCCCGCCTTTCTGATTCCCTTTTGGAGATTGTAGAAAATTAGAAAACGTAAAAAAAGGATAACATAATCAACCCTGAGCACAGTTCTCGAGGTGCTCAAATATTTATGGGTTTTTGGTATATACTTTTGACTTACAATAGCCTCAGAGAAGGAAGATACATGGTGTTAGATCACATGATTTCGGTAGCCAATTGATATCGGAAAATTTTGAGATAAGACGATTGGGAAACTTTGTCGTCAAAGTCACATTTTAAGACCACAAAAATATTGGACCCAAAACTCAGATTGATTTCTTTCAAATGTGTAATTTATTTTCACTTATTTTCGCTACTGGGGTGAATTCTGATACGTATTCGCTTGAGAATTTGTGATACATATTTCCAGATTTAAAGAAGTTGTTTTTTTTAGAGACTGGGTTATTGGAAATTTTAGGTTTTATGGCGATTTTAACACCTGCACTTTTGGATGAGTTCGGCTTATGGAACAAGGACACAACAAAATGGTACTACTATACTGACTTAAAGATTGAACAGTATGATATTTTAATTTCGGAATTTTTATTTTCTTAGAACTCTAAAGGGGATCATCGAATCATTTCATGAGAATAATCAATTTCGCCCAACCGATTGGCTAAATTAGTTGTTGCTGGGGCGAGACTTCAAAACTTTTGTCAATAGATTCATTTCCATTTATCCTGAAATCTGCCAATGCCTATAAAATTCTCATAAATTTTGTTTCATCAGTTAATAGCACCTTTTGTCAAGAAAGAACCCTAGGCGCCAATTAGAATAAATTGCTGTAAATTGATTTCAATTGCAAAAACACCTTGGAAAAAGTCTTCTGCATAAAATACATAAATGCGATCGAAAATATGACTTGCGGTGCACGGGTTCTTGCCATTTTATCTGCACTTCTATGACTTTTCAATCGTTTCAATGCATACTTCAGTTAAAATGTCTTAATATAATTATCACTGTGTAAATCTTCCGACAAGTATCTTGCGAAACTTCTGAAAGGTAGGCTGAGTTATGTAAGCATAGTGAATTTACAATTTCACTTATGTTGAGCGTTCTGATAAAAATTCTTTATCAAATCGCAAACTTTATTGACTCGAAATTCCGAAGCTCTTCAGTCTTTTTTTTTAATCGTGCAGTATATGCCTCTGCTCAGAAGGTGTTTGCTTTGATTGGCGTTGTTCTTCAAGACTCATTCAAGTTCTTTGCGCGACTAAATATGACCTGCAATCACACAAAGAGACCGAGATATAATGCTATTTTATTGACTGGGTTTATTTGCAAAGTTGTATGGATAGTCAGTTGCAGCTTTTGGCGCTGAGATGTTTTATGCAAGGGACCTTTTAAGGCCACGTTATTTTTGTCACATGTTTGGCTGGTGTTTAATTGAACGATGAGACGATTTTCAATGCAATTTGTCTTGTCTGATGAGTGCTAAATGCTAAATTTAATTAATAATGCAGAGTTATTAATAAGAAATGCAAGTCACGAATATAATTTCTTTTGAAAAACAGTAAAGTACAGAAAGTGATGGTAATTAAGCTGTTCTGGTCCGATACGAACGCGAATCAAATATTCAATTTGTAGATATCTGTGAGATGTAAGATTCTAGAATTGAAATGAAACTATAATTTTAATTTCTAAAACGGGAATAGAATTTTTCACATGAGGTATTTTGTGCATGCACAAACTCGAGATGCGGTTCGGTTGCTTTTCAAGTTCTAATTTCAGTTTTTTAACTTTTACACATATGTTGCCGAATAAAATATTAAATAGTAAACCTGTTCCTCAATTCAGTTTACCTCAACGCACGCGTGCTTTGAATACCTTTCGGGAGGGTTTTGAAACGGCTTGAAGAGAAAAAAAATTATTTCATATTGAGACAAAAGCCACTTCTGTTTAATAATAAAGGGACTAATGTTGCTCCTTGGGGAACACTATAACATAAAGATATATTATATATAGATAATAGTGACTGATTTTGTAGTTCACTTTAAAAGTTTACAAGTTGTAAATAGAATGCTATGTTCTAATCTCCATCTTCATGTCGCCTCATCAAATAAATTTCAGTGTGATATGACGCAATTTTTTTACATCTAAATATCGTGAAATTACAAAAAAAAGTAAAATACATTTATGGCTGACTTGAATAATTTTTTGCGAATTTTACTTTTGTTTATGGTAATCAGAACATCTTATCATTTTCATTTGAGTTTTATTTAAGGCACGTGCGGTAGCAAATGTCCTTGATCATTTGTTGTCATTAGCGCGTATATTATCACTTGACAAATTCAAATTTCTACTAATTTCTCCGGTTTCATCTCATTTTCATTCAGCCACCCAACGGCCTCTGCTCTGTAATCTCTGTTTAGCTCTAAATTAGCGGATACATATCTCCCGACCCAGTTGTGATCTAAAAAGCTATTACTACGCGACTTGATGCTGTAAATTAATTGGACAAACTTTTTTCACAGTCGGCTTGCGTGCTTCTTTAGTATTGATTTGTTTAGTGGAACTGTATATGCCCTGGTGTGAGAAGATTATCTTCGTCGTGACTTATAAATTTCATGCTGTTGTCATATTATTATTTTTTTAGCGAGATACTACTCCCGTTTACATGAAAAGGAATAAAAATGAAACTGAAACTGGTGTTGAAAATTTGCAGATCGACCTTGAGAAATAATTAGCACATGATAATTTCTCCCTTCTGCAATATTTGTGCTTGTTTTTAAGTGAATTTAGAGATTCAGGCATTATCGGATTATGTGTTGTTTTTTCAAATTATTTTCAACTCAGTCCAAATGGAAAATTTTCAATATAAACATAGATCGTGTTGAAACTTGAAAGTTTTAGCTAATCAGAAGGCGAACAGGTTTCGTTGAAAATTGAATTGAGCAAAATTATTTGCATGTTTCAAAATTCTTCAGACTTGTCCACTAATTGAACGATTACTGTGGGCATTTTAAAAATAGCTTTTGCTTACAAAGCAATCAGATAGTGGTTATCATTCACTTGAGTTAGGACTTCACGTGTGTTATGTTCTGTTATTTAACCTTGCCATTTATCTGGTGATCCGTATTTATAGTTTATGAAATTTATTTCACTTCAGTGTTTCCATATTTTTTTTTAGAAGAAAGTTCACCAATAACTAACTCTGGTGCCTTTTTTGCCAGCATTTGGGTTCAGCGATGGAGTTAGATACGAAAAATACGTAGTAAGCAAGTTTGAGATCGCCAAATGTAAGCAGTTAGCGAAAAATTATTGCCAAATGGACATGTTGACCTGAACAATAGTCTGATGGTGCAAAAACTGGGATATAACTACGGTGGCAATGTCGGAAGTATTGGATACACAACAGGAATAATCTTTTGCCATGATAATGCTTGGCCACATACAGCTTTCCGAACTTAGGATGACGATTAAGTCTCAGTGGCACTAGAATGAGTAATTTCCTTGCAAGGGGGAGGATTTTGACAAGAGGGAAAATGCACGGTTACCGGAAAGATGGCAAGCAGTTGTATCAAACCATGGAACCGTACCGGCAACACAATTAGTGAGCTCATAAATTTCTTTGGACAATAATTTGGGTGCCTTGAAAATAACATTGTTCCTATGATTAGATCTAACAGTTAAATCTATATACACAGATTGTACTAAAAACCCAATATTAATACCATGAATATTAGGAAAAGTCCGCATCATACAATGTGACTGCAGTTTTTATAGCACAGAAAGTGTAGTGCTGCAAAAAAAAAAGAAAAATACATTGACAATTTTTAAAAGCTTTCTTCTTTTTGCGCATAAAATTTAATTTAACATCAATTAATTTCATCTTTCCCTTTGCAGCACTTCTCAACCCAAAGCCCAATGGAGGCATAGATTTCCATTACATCAATTATGGTCCGAAAGCCATAATATTATGTAACTAGCTACGATAACAAAAGCCAAGCAATCGATTGTAACCTTCAGTCTACCTTGCCGGTGATAAGTTGTTCTGCTCTTGGAATTGTACCCTCTACCTGTGTACCATTATGAAATGAAACGCTGCATGTAAACAGCAAGAAACCGGCTCTTTTAATTTAATTTGCATCATCTTACTGGAATGTGTGTATGCGCGACCCTACTCGACTCTCTATCTGCATTAAATCAGTGACAATTTTACTTCCTGTCTTTGTTGACCACTAAATAGGTTGGTCGCTGGCATAAATTGCTGAATTAAATACACCGCGATATCATCGACTCTGTTACTCCAGCCCAGTGATATCAAAAATGAACGACGGGCTTTGATTGAGTTGGCAAAGAGCCGGTAGTCACTCGTCTAGAGGGGAAAATATGAATTTTTACTGGCCATTGAGTAGAAGCTCTTAGGCATTTCTAATGCCACGGGATATAATGCTATGCTACACCAACTTGAAGAAATGCCAGAATTGTGGACGTATATGAATGTCAAATTGCGAAGGTGTGAGTCGCCCACCACTGCACCTAGTGAGTCAGTTTGACGCGTGTTTTCTGTTTTTACTATCTTGCCTAGAACTTGTCAAGTAAGTCAGAGAATCAGTGGAGCTTACTATAGTGCAATCATCAAATTAACAACTGCGCATGACTTTGCTAAAGCTGGTCTGAAGGTGCCAACTCTCTGGGCTCTCAATGCTTTCAGTCGGCTGGGTCTCTTTGGAAAGCTTTTCCACGAGATCTGCTTCCAACAACAACACAACAAAGCGGCCAGCTGGCGCTGTCAATGAGGTCTGAGAGAACAGGCTATTTGTAAACAAAAAATACAAGTATGAATTTGATGTGTTTCTTTCAACGGATGCTTTTTACTCCAATACTTCTCAGAGTAGATCTCCGAATTCTCTGTGCAGAAACAGTGCATAGAAGAGCAAGAGTGGTGGGGCGTTCGTGTATGACGTCAAAAGTGGGCGCCACAACTGGTAGGAGAACGCTGGTGGTATGTAAATTGTGGGTCATTTGATTCCTTTCAAGAGACTATGCTAAGTTGCCGTTGCCATGGTTGCAGTTGATGTTCGACGAGTTGGCTGCTTTCTGATTGTTCTATTTGTGATTAAATGCGTCGTCGCCAATTTACACATATCAGAGAATTGAAAGCGTTTCAATGACGTCTGATAACGCTGCGACGTGTGGACTAGTTAATTTGATATGTGGCTAGGGTTGATTAGAAGCACTGTTAGTATGAGAAAAATGCTGCAGGGGTCAGTGCGTTGTTGAGTTCAATATATTTTTCTTCGTATTGGCGTGTAAACAAAGCTTTTAGTCGTGTGGTGTTCACTGGTAGCCACGTATGATTTAATGATTCTGATTAGTAAGAAATCGCTTAGATGAGTACCGAGAAGTTTCTCAAACAAAAAAAAAATACACAAACAAAGTTTGAAAGCCTCTGACGAAATTTAAAGGTGTCTTCGAAATTCCATGGCAAACTTCTTTTTGAGTAGCTATAAACAACAACTTGTAACTATAAGAAAGCATGATTCAGCAACAGATTATAATGAATTTTTTTTAATGTAAACTGCATCCTTCTCTGTGTTGTGTGTTTTTTCCCAAACTTTTTTTAACTATTAAATTACACAAAATTCCCTATTTTCATTCACGAATCAGTACATTTTTTCAATTTTAGTATATTATTTCAGTTCGTAAATATTTTATATGGTGATGTAATGCGTGGCCTATATTCGCCCGAGGAAAAGTATTTAAAAATACCAAAAATTTTGAAGGTTGCAAAAACTTCTAGTTCTTAGAATTATCAGCAGAGGAAGCATTGTATTTCAGCAGGCATTATTTTTGTTTCTTAATTGCAGGTAATTTTTCTTTAATGTCTAGTATTTTTTTATGTTGAAGAGGGTTGACTAAACTTTTATATTTCAGTTTGTTCTTCAGTTTTACAAAAAACCAAGCATTCTACAAATATTTGAATTTTTCGTGCAGAAGATTTGAAATATTGTCACTAGATAGCAGGTAACTGATATTGGGATTGGAATTCTTGAGTAGAAATGATACAGAAACTCAAATACTTTCATTGAAAATCAGAGAATTCCGAATGATAATTTTAATAATCATATCCTCCGAATGCTCTGTAAAAGTTTACTGTTGGTTACAGGCCTAATGGTAGGTGTGAATCATTCTTGTTAAGCATTACTTACAAATACCTATAATAGATGTTCTTGGATCTCATAGCTGTACACTAAGTCTGATATGAGCCTTGTAAATGAACGCTAACGCCTTTGACAACATCAAGTCTGCAAGGCTGATTTTCAAGTTACGTTTCGGTCCTTTGCTTGGCTCATAATTTCCTTTTTGATAAAATTTAGACGTTGTTTCTTGGCAACCCCGGTATTTCTACTTTATACCTTTGTTCTGTGACGCCTCTCAAGGGTCCATTTTGTCTCCTGTTTTGTTCAGCATGTAAACTAATGACTTGGATGATGTAATTCAACCTTGCGAAATTGTAGTTTTTTTTTTAGCTGACTAAGGTACGATTTTGCTACTTTTTAAATATTATTAACATAAAAAATTGCTGGAGTTTCATAATAAAAACTGAAATCTCTACGTCATGTTAGATTCGAGTCTAAATTTTTTGGTTTTTATCCTTTTCGTGAATTAGCCTCAGGTTTGATTTTTTGAGGAAGGTTGTGTTTTTTGTTTTGATCTCTTTTTCTTGTTATTCGAAAATTGAGTCTATTCGCAAAAATTCGGAATCATTTCTCTAAGGTTTTATTTCTTTTAACATTCAATTCTTTCAAAAATATTAAAAAAAACTATTGTTCTTTTTGTTTTGAATTCACTATAGCCGTAGTAGATTAGCCCTAAAAATTTTTTTGTAACCGTTGTTCCTTCGCCAACTATCCCATGCGGCGTGAAATATTTATTTCTTTTGAGAAATGCAAATCATTTGAACTCTATATCTTTAAAACGACGCGTAAAATAACCGGAACAATTTGCTTGTATTGTATGCTTTCCACTATTAAATCACTAGAATGGTATTTACGTAAGCTGCTTCGGGGGGCAATTAATATTAAAGGCTTCCTCCCCAAATATTTCGTTTTTCTTCGCGATCCATCAGGATTATGTAACCAAAACGCATATCTCATCAATCTGCTCGAAACCAAAATGCTCTACAGAGCTGTGACATTCCTTGACTTGTCCTAAATTAATTCGAGTCTTCTTATCTTATCTATTTCGCATCTCGTGTACAGAGATTTCTTAGTTGTTTCGTTTATTGTGAGAAGGGAGTACATCTAAGAAAAGTGTATTATACCATACACGACAACGCCATTTTTCGAGACGAGATTGTACACACGCAGTAGTCGACTCGTTCAGTCAAGTTTAAATATAAGCAAACAGGCAAACGAGCCCAGCAGTAGTGTACAGAAGAGATAATGACGTGTGCTTTATTTAGCGTAATTGTCCCGCACCGGCATTGCTCGGCTATGTCTTGTCTTATCATCGTGCACTTAAACCTGATATTTTTCAACCGCGAACTTGTAGACAGCCAATTCAACACTCTTGTGCTCTGATCGAGCGATCAGTGGGTTGGTTGCTTGGTTGGTTGGTTTAGTTTGCGATTCGCGGTTACTCTCTTTCTGCTCTGTGCTCTCTGGGGCCCACTCCGATCTGCAGTAAACACCAGGAGACAACCAAAGCGACGCTTTTCGTATGTAATGATGTACACGAATGTTATTTTAAGTTTATTGTCCAACTGATCGCCTTTTATCCGACTCCACAATATACGGAAACTGAATTTTATGTGATTTTAGTTAGTTTTATTACTTGAATAAGCGTCGTCTATCCTGTGGTCCAATAGGAAAACTGCGTGACTAATTTCGGAACGTTTTAACTTGTTGGAAGTTTCCAAAAAAATGTGCATATGACATCGAATTTTATGTAAAGTGCAAGTGAACACACAAAGAGTGGGTTTGGGCATATCAAAGTTCTTCCGGCCTTCGGGCACAGTAGCCACATCTGCAAAATTATCGAATAGTCGGGACTTCAAGATCTTGGTAAGATTTTGATTAATTAATCTATTGTTTGTAGCGTTGTTAAACTCTGACCCAGTTCTTAGATAACCAGAATTCTTCCACTAGCCGTGAGCATCTTGCGCATGCTCTTCCGGCTACCAAAAAGTTTCGATACGTGAGAATAGTGACAAAGGGAGAGTGAATAGTGTAAATTAACAAAGTCAAATCGAAATAGTTGTACTGATGTTGATAATGCGCTATTCTATTTTAACTACGCGTCTTTGTCGTCTTCAATTTCACGTGGTCATGACTTTAAGCGGTATAATCCACTCCCACATACGCACTGTGATACGAAGTGCAAACGTTCGTTGAGGATCGACAACGAGGCGGTTCGATTCGACCTAGTGTGGGGCTTTCCATTTCTTACAATATTAGCTAGACTGTGTTTTTAGTTTTCCTCCTTTCCCCGACTATATTCCAACTACACAAACTACACATTTTTAAGAGACACTAAAAGACATTTGCTACGTCAGTTGTTTTGAATCAGTCACATGCGCATTTTAGCTATAAAGCGGGGAGCTTTTTGTGCTTTTTTAATTCGAATAGTCTTTGAATTAAGTTTTGTTTAAGCAAATGTTTTTGTTCACACTGTTTTACTCCGTTTTTATTATATCTACGTGGTGTATTAGTTGTTTATTAAATACTGAAAACAGGCTCCTGCAGTTGTTTTCGTCTAATTAGTAGAAGAGTTTGTGTAAATTCGATGCTTTTCTTAGCTTGGAGTTTCAGCAATTTCATAAAAGTGTAGACATGTTAAGACATGCTAAGCTAAGGTCAATATAATTTTCAGTGTCTGACGCAATTTCACTATTTCTATGGGCTGGAAGGACCCAATAGGTTTAAGTTGTATTGTTTTCGTGCACCTTTAAATGATAAAAATCTAAAATTAAATGATGCTATTCTGGTCTATTTAGTCTATCTAGTCTATTTTATGTGGCCACGCACATTTGCAATGAAGAACTTAAAATTGTTTTTCTTCATTATGAACTTAAAATTCTTAAAGATTTCTGTAATTCTTTGTTGTTCAAATCATGTTTGAAACAATCTGGGGAACAATGAAAAAAGAAAGGAAATCATCTACTTTATTGTTAGCCTGCCTAGTGTGGATTTTTAGCATTCTACGTTTTAAGGCAGAATTAATATTGTGTTGATTTTTGCTTTGAAATCGTTTGGGTATTTTTTCTCAAAAGCATTTCTTCTGCGAAATTTATAAATAGTATCTGTACACGACCCAGAATATCATTGAATATCTAACTAGATTTGTTCTGCCAATTCCAGTTCCCTTGAATTGTTAAAGGCTATGATAGACGTTGACTTAATAGAATGTGTTAGGATTTTTTCCACTAGTTAAAAATAGATACCTCTGCTCGTTGACCAGGTATTACTACGTTTCTTGGAGACACTAAGTCACATTTTTATGTGTGATTAAAATTGTGACTGATTTTGATGTGCAAAAAAATTTGATAACGTTGCTGTAATAAATACATCAAATGTCAAAAGCCTTAAAGGGCAATGTCATGAAATGACAAAATAAATACTGATGACCCAAATTTACTAGCCTGTTTGAGAATTAAGAGGCAAATACGAGATGTTTTTTTTTGCAAAACATCATCACAAGACACGATGCTGCGGCGTCGGGATAAGCCAATAGATGGCTTACAAAAGAAGAGTGATATGTTTCAAGGTCTAACGAGGTCCAAGTAATTCGTAAGATAATAAAGGCCGAATTATGGCAAATAGGCGACTGGATGCCGCCCCTGTTTTTGGGGAAGTGTTCTTGGGGAAACTTTCTAGACACCACAGGTCTCATCTACTAAATTTACGTTCTAGAGTCTTGAATTCGATCACTCTTTTACATTTAGTATTGTTACAAACTTTAGTGCCCAATACTGAATTAAAGTATTTATTATAAATGCATATATAGAGTGGAATTCGAACTACTTAATTTTGTCTACATCTAATGGGTGCCGATGGTTATTCTATTCTCACCGGAAAAATCATTAGAAGATGTCGGTGGAACTTGAATCCGGAATCTTATGAACCATGAGCCACTGTGCGATATTAATGACCGATGACCTACTCCCCTCAGCTTAGGGTATATCACAAAAAAAGATGATAAGATTCATTAATCTCGAGCTAGTTACATCATCTGATGAAATTTGTAGTCTCTAAATTGCAATGTAAAGATGTAGTACAGTCTATTTTATATTATTTTTCATTTTTCGATTAAGAGCAGTAAATATTCAAGCAGCTCTACCTTCATTTATTTCAATAAGACTATTTTCCTTATTTTATTCCCATTGTTTATGTCAAGGCAATGCTTTCCATTAGCAGGCATCTTTTAAGCTTTTGGCTCCATAAAAGAGGAAAAAAGAAATTTTCTAAGCTTTGGGCACATTATAAATTCTTGTCTCTATTGCTGCTGTTGGCGATTTTCATTTTGGCTTTCTCTAATTCGTATGACTGTGTAATCAAGCTAATTGCATCTGATACGATACAACCACAATGAGATTCATATTCTCCCTCCTTCAAAACGTGCAAATTCATAAAAAATTCGACTTGAGATTTTTCACCAAGTGGGTAAGAAAATAATAGAATATACGTTTAGTATTAGTATTTGAAGAATCCCACGAAGCTAGCGTAAAACCAACTTTTAATTCATAATTTTCATTCCGAGTAAGACTAACAGTTCAGCCCACCTGACTGACAACGTTCGCTAACCCAGTAATATGAGTAGAGAATTTTTTACAAGCACGTGAGCAGTAAACAAACATGAGGCACGCACAGATAAATCAGCATTAAAAATAAAATCGGTAGCGTCGTGTTCTTCATATTTCGCCTATGAAAACTTTGCACAAGGTTCCACTTGTAAGCGAAGGTCACACTGCTACATATACACATCAACATATGTGGTAAGTTCCCAAAAGCGAGTTTTGCTATCGCCAATCATTAAAAAAAATAGACCAAGAATTTCTTAGTTTTAGTGAAAATTAACTAGGTCTATTCCGTCCATTATATATATAACTGGGGCTGCTACTTCACAGTTGGAGAGCCTTCCAATGCTCATCTGGCAGTACTGGCGGAAAAGCTTTTTAAACAATTTTCAAGGTAAAGAGACTTTTCTGCTCCGAAGTAAACAGATTACTCTCTCCGTATTTTGAAAAAATCTCGGCAATTTCGCGCGAGCGATGTATAGTATTCTCTTCCACGTTAGTTGAGCTTCATTAATTCGTTCGGTGGTTCGTTAGTTTATTTCCCATAAAACGCGAAGAAGCTTTTTCTTTTTCCTGTTACGAAGCGATACACAAATAAGTCGTCACTTGGATTTTCGTTTTTCGATTGGTTTCTTATGTGCTGTGTAGAAAATTCAAGTGTAAACCGGAGATTATAGTGCAAAACTTCAGTGAATAGTAAACAAAGTAAATTTCGTGAAGGCGACACCTTGTCGAGTCCTCGGACATACTAGTCTCAATTGCAATTTATTTTTTCGAATTGCTGGCTTTAGATATTTGTCTAAAAACACACAATTTAAATACGTACCGCTCCGGGACACAGTCTACTTAGTTCGAACTTATAGTGGTTATTGATGGCTAATTAGGCACATACTTTATGTAACAAAGAGGCAACAGTTTTTGAAAGTATCATTGCGATAAGTGGGTTAATTTCAGTGATAAGCGGAATTAGATAGCAAACAATTAAAGAAAACAGAAGGGACCCATAGCCAGTGAGCTCTGGTGTTGACAAAGTACATACACATTCGGGTGAATTGATAAGTGAGATAGACGTGCATGCTGACGGTATTTTTGGAATTCTAGAAGGCAGCGAAATTAATGATACGACCTAAAATCTGCATACGGCAATAATTTCAGCAATTTGGACAATTCCAACAATTGAAATTCTATTGCTTTAGTTTATGTGTTACCCAAGAGAAGTATTCGAAAAATTTGGGACAATGTGCCATCTGTGACGGAATCTCTGAGACTCGGGATCCACCTCTTCTCTGATATTCGTCGTTTGATGTATTAAACAAAAAACCCGTAGTATAAAAAACATTGAAGCAAGCAGTAGCAAAGATTCCCGATTCGCCAGGCATTTATCACCGAGATGCGTATGTAAGTGTACCGCAGAGAATAAACAGTTTTCCTTTTCACTTTATTTTTGTAGTATTTTCCTTCGCATTAGTAAATTTCAGTGATAATTCGTGAAATGTTGGCATCTAGCAGCGCAGATCTTCCGTTCGATATGAATTCAATTTTCGCGTTCTCGGTGTTGTTGCCAAGCTCTAGTTATTATGTGTGTAAAAACGAGAGGCTATCGAACTTCTTTTTGTACGAAATATGCATTTTTTGATGATGTAATGCATACCTACCGTTCGGACGTTCGGTGTTAATACTCTCATCGGATTTCCATCGTCTCAAATTAGCCGGATTTTATTTGGTTCTCTCGTTAGCTGGTTTTCGTCATCATGAGATTTTGTCACGTGTAGAAGATGGCTTTTCTCAGTCTTCTTGGCCTGAATCTGAATGCTGAATGCATTTGGGTGACTGTAGGAGCATTAACATCGGTGCCGGTCGATCCGCCCACTTTTTATTTACGCTCTATGACGAATTTTATAGATTCTGTAAAATGTTTGAAAATTGGTCATTAGTTATTCGCATACCTGTGACGAAGGATCACGAGAAATGTTCATATGCCAAGATGGGCTTATTAAATTTGAACATAAGAGTACTATTTTTGGAAAGAATGCACTGCAGATGTTTTTATTTTGGAGAATTTGCTGAGGAAGAGTTGTGATGTTATGTAAAGATTCATTACTGGTGCGTAACATTTACTTCTACTGTAAATTGTAGATCTACTCTCTATTATAATTATATTATTCACAGTTTGAATATACATATAAAGAGAGAGAGAGTCGGCATATTCGGAAAATTCAATGCAAATAATTAAATCCGTTAAAAGCATTACTGAAAATCACAGATTTTTAACCTATCTTATTATTTATTATAACGGGTCAAAAGCTATCAGTATCAAGTGGACAGTGATAAATGCACATAACGTGAGATTTACAAATATATACTAATGATTACGTCCCAACTATGTGTCCTAGTTATGCGATTCATCCACGCTCAAATACTAAAAAACAATAAAGGCTTCAGACTGGATCTTTGAGGCTCACCACCGTTACACTATAAGAAAAACGTGATAACAAGGAATTCAGACATTTCTTAATGTAATCGAATCCTAGAGAGCCTCCTAGTGTTGCGTTGTTTTCTACTTAAATATATATTCTACATTACAGCATTGAAAACTATTTAAAAACATTTTCATAAAAAAAAGATATAAAAAGAAAGTAACAGTTCAGATTAGAAATAATAATTGAAACACCTGTTCAATCTACTTTGTTTGAACTTCAATCTAAATACTATGTCAAAATCACTTTAATTCATTTTAACGGACCCTGACGTCTGTTGAAAGCTTCAGATCGAAGCCACTTTAAATAAATGCCTGAATATCAGGCAACATATAGACTCATTAATATTTAAAACAATTTGTTTACTTGTAAACGTATTTGAGTTAAAAGTATTTTAAGCAAACTTTTCATACAATTAAATTTCTTAGTTACTATTCCGTGAAGATTCGGTGCTTAGAGAAAGAAAATAGAGGGACGACAATCTCTTTTCTACTCGTATATCGTGTTTTTCTATAAATACACAATGAGGAAAAATTAATTTTAACTCGGCAGGTTATTTTTGGGATCCTCTTTAGATTCACACAATTCACAGCTCAAAAAATTTTCTACAATTGTTCCTCACTCAATTCCTCTACTTCTCTCTATTCGTTTTGGATTCACCGTAGATGTGAGTTGTATGCGTGTGCTATCTTAGGGCAGGGTATGCAAGTGGTGTGCATAGCTTAATTAGAAATGCCGAAATATATGTATGCAAGAGGTGGGGGAACTAAATTTCTCATTTAATTTTAAGAATTTGCGTAGAAAAAAAACTATGTAATGCAGCAGTAGTTAATTATATGTGACAGTTTGCTGCACCTTCTATGTTATGTTGGCAATAAATTAGAGTAGGAATGTTTCACCATTTCGTAGAACATCATTTTATATATAATGAGGAAAAAAAAGACTTGTCACCATGGGTTCCCTATTCTTCTTTTGGCTATTTTTTTCTTATTTTGTTTTGAAGAAGTCAGGAAGTGTTTAAGAACTTTCATAGAAAAACAATATGAGAGCAGAATTTGTGGATTGTGCAGACTCTTCCTGGGTTAAGAACTACAGGGATAGGACAAAAACAATATCTCATAAAATGTTGTTTAGTAAATAGAGTAGTTATTTTTAACCCAACACTTATACGGGCAAGAATTAGAGATATTAAGGGTAAATCGCATTTCTTTCAAAACAAATTGATACAGGTGATAACAACTTTTTCTTTTCCTCATTTTTAATTTTGATCTTTGAATACAAAAACCACTATGGCAAGTTTGCGGTTTCAGTTGTAGAGTTTATCATTAAAATTGAGAAATAAGAAGGAATCCGAACTGGTCCTCAGTTTCCTCAGAGGCTTCTAATTTCAAGTTTTTTTTTCGTGTAAACTATTTGACTTTCTAATCACAATGGTCTTTCTAGGTTCAATGTCTTCCAGCATAGAAACAATTCATCCATAAGTGAAAGCAAATCTAATAACGCACATAATCTCAGCGTCACACGCGTTTTAATGTTCAAGAAGCCTCAACGAAGTAATGTCATAGCAAGCAAATATTTACTAAGTACCATCTGGGATGGTGGATGGGGTAATTCGATCCTATTTCTATCTGAAATCCATCCATCGGACTGAGCAAAGAGTAACCATTATAACCCATTAACGTTGATCGGGGAAAAATGTGGGTTAGTAGTTGCAGAGCGAATCAAGTTCATTTGGCAAAGCTTTTCCACCGACTCTGGGAAATAGTAACAAAACTTTGGTGGCGACAATATTTTCCTGATCGAACAGCATATTTCGCTTGTGGTTGATTCGTTTACACTTTACAGCATTCATGGCTTCTCCGCCTCCTTTCTCTCTCTTCCACTCCAGAAACGCGGACGACTTCGAGTGAGGTGTAAAGTTTCTCTAACTTTTCTTGCCAACAAAAAGAAGAATTATAAGACTAGATAGAACACAACTTTAACAGGGACTAAACTGTGCTTCTTGTTCATTTCAGTTGTTCTTCTTATTGCTAACCTGGTAAAATTCTCCTCACAGAGTTCTATTTTTAGGCGGATGCCATCTTTTCAGCACTACACTGCGCCACATTAAGAGGACCACGTAGACATGGTAATTTGAAATGCAGGACAGGAGACAATAAATTTTTCCGTTTTTATCCTCAAGGAATGGGAAAAATCGGTCAGAATCGATTAACAGGGACTCGACTCCTGCTGGAAGCATTGCATAACACTCCCTTTACTGTGAAATTCATTTCCGTCTTCGTAATTGTAATTTCGGGGACCTTGTAACTGAATTTGCACGGCTTACCGGAATTTATCTAATATTTATTTGAGAAAAAATTGCTGTGTCCCATATGTTTGCTCAAAGCCATGCAGACTATTTCCTCGACCCTGATTTCAGTCGATTTAAACGCATCCGGATCCCGGGATGGGCCGGTTTGTTGGGATAGGCAACCTGATGCCCACCCACTTTTAGATTATCATTTTTAGAGGAAATTCGAAATGGACCCCATTTCAACAAAAATCTACCCTTTATCAGCTCATCACTGCTATACGTGGTTTTTGCATAACCAAGCAAACAAAGTGAAAAGAAACGCTTCACATCTTTCACATTCGCCGTGCAGGCAGGTACAAAAGTTGTTTAACCTCGCAAAAATGGGTTGCAATCTCTCCAGACAACAACTGTTAGCTGAGCGTACAATTTGCATAATTGGCAATCAAATTAGTAGTGACTCCATGGCCTCACAAAAGTGAGATCAATATTTGCCTCCCCACCCCCTATGCCATCATCTAAATGAACTGATTAACAACGGAAATCTGGCAAGCAAGACAATAATTTTGGTCAGGAAAAGTTCCGAGAATGTTTTAACACTGTCTCGTGCCAAGTCATAAATAGGCTAGAGTTGCGTTTATGGAAAATTGGACCATTCGATTATGTAATCCATCAAAAAAAAAAATCGAGTAATCTTGGAAGCAATAAATTGATAAGATTTGGAGGTACTACTTCACAGTTTAACGTACGTCTATTTTCCTGTGTTACTGCATGTCCAAGTGGTATCTTGTTTAGTTTGTGGTAAAATTTTTATCGACATTTCCGAGCTTGAAAGGAGGAAACCATGTGACTGTGGAGGGAATTTACACAAATTTAATAATTTCCACGGCAAAAATGTCACTCATTCAATTAAGCGGGCAGACAGTGATGGTGAGAGATAAATACATTTATGAAAATATTCCAAGAACTTGTTTGTAGAGTCTTAAGTACTTTGTGTGTTGAACTGGGGATAGTCAGAAAACCGGGAGTTGTCTGAATTTGACCGGAAGTGAGCTTTTAAATTCAAACCACATTTCTGTGTATTCTAAACAGATGCGAAAAAATTCAAATATATGGCGGAAGTTTTCAAAAAATCGACCTTTCGCTGAAATTTGGAACTTTATTCCTTATTCCAAAATTGGATTTGATTAAGCTTGAGTCGATTACGCTTATTTGAAGTAAGCATCCTCAGCTAATACTTGAAGAAACTTGAAATATTTATTTATTTTAAAAATTATTGGAAGCTCTTTGTTTGACCGTTTCAAGGGCCAGTCCAGGAAATTGAAAATTTTAGGAGGTACAATGAAACAATGTACCGGTCTTCATCATCAGTACTTTTTATGGATTGGATTTTTGAAATCAGTTTTGACATGTTCTCTAGGATACAATGTACATCTCATAGTGATAATTTCGTTTCCAGCATCTTTTTTTTTAACAAAAAGAGTAAAACTTCGGTATGTTATTTTTTATCTTTCATTTTCTCACTACGTGGAGATCAAATCATGTACTCTTTAACCTATTCTATTCGATGCCGATCACGAGTATATTCGTGGAGCTTTTAAGCTCTCTCTTATTAAATGTATTTTTACATGTATTTTTCTCGCGAAAGCTTTTCTACTGATTGTGGCAGTGATTGATTTTAATATGATTTCGATTATTTTGTTAAAAAAAAAACATTTAATCAATTTTAGTATTGCCCAAAGTGCGATTGTTTTTGGAGTGACTGATATTCACATTACTTTGGTTTACATTTTGTTTTACGTTGCAAAACAGAGAAGCAGGAAGGATCTTTGTTAGATGTGTGGGAAATTTTTTGCCATATTTCTTGGACTGACTATGTTACTTTGTGCCCATAAACAATTTGTCGGTAAAGTTAAATTGCAGATAGCCTCTTCGACCCGTGCACTTATATAAACAAAGGTTTTTTTCAATTACAAGTTTAATTTGTGTTGATCATTTGCGGTGATAGCAAGAGGGGAATAGTGACAAAGTTCTAATTTAATGTTGTTTACTGTCTGATCAATCAAAAGAGAGTTTTCATCTCTGCATGATAATATTAATTATACATGAACTACGAGAATTACTAAAAATTGATATCAAATAATATTTATTTCCTTAGATTTCTGCAAAATTATTAAATATTAAAAGTTGAACTACAAAGATATTGTGCACGCGCTGAAAAACTTAAAGATGATAAGTCTTGGTAAATAATAGGCAAGACTGACAAACAGGTCAAAGCTATCTTTATGTAAAGTTCTTTAATACAAAGCGGTAGAGTATATAAATTGAATTTAAGAAAATTCGTGAAGGAAATAGACTAGATTTCAAAATGACCATACATGCGTTTCCGCGTGGTTGAAGTGTTCCCAATTCAACTATATATATAAAGTCAGCGCCCGTATCCAACATGACTTCACTCGGTATTTTGAAATCATCTAATATAGCGATTTCCATTACAAATTTATAATGTCTCCGTACAATCTCATCTCATGGCTTTTCTTTAATAAGAAAACATTGTAAATTAATTTCAGTAAATTCCACAATGATGAAAGAAGGATTATTATCTAAAAGGCTTGCTTTGTCCCTTTCCAAATTTAATAATAAGGAAATTCAATATCTTCTACACAAATCCCATATCCTACGGAGACAAAAGGATGCATTCCTCTATATCTCAGTTCCCAACACTAAGAAAGGAAAAAAGAATTTGTTCTCTCGCTCGTCAAGGAGCTTCCTTAAGTTTCGAAAGCTTTTCTGTCTTCGATACTGCACCATCACCGTTAACTGAATGACATGTGCCGGCAGACAGAGTTCTGGAAAGAGAGATTTGTTGTTTTGATGTGGTATGTCTGGCAGGCGCCCCCCCCCCCCATTCTGTCATCACCATCTCTTCATCTGGAAATTTTGTGTATACAATCCTCACGCATGATCCTTTTGCAGGTTGTTGATTAGGGTATCCCATGGCAACCAGAATTTTGCATGCTTTATTCGTGTTCGTCTCTAAGGATGTAAGAACTAATAACGTTGTGGATTTTTTCTAATACTCGATTTTTTTTCGACTACACTGAGAAAAATGTCAGAGGTTCTGTTTCTCTCCCACGGACTGTGTAGCTTGACTGCATCCTTTCGTAACGATAAGGGGATGAAAACAAGTTGCCGAATCGGTTTACGGGAGCTGTAAAAGGGTATGTGTGGTATTCGTTAGTCCTTTAACATTTGGTGCTGAACTATAAATTCGCCCACATATCTAAATCTGTAGGGGTGGTGAGCAGAGTTTTTGCCATTTAAAGTGAACACTAACAAGAAGGCTTTATTGATGGTCTCTTAAACGCGGATTCTAAGCCGACAGGACACTTTTTCGCACCTCATAACTCTCTTTTGCCATAGGTCAATGCTGCTGTAATAAGAATAGCCGCGACCTACATTTTGTTTTGTTGAAGTTGTCATGACCACCCTGCTCCTAACCCACCCAACTTGAAAATGTTGTGTAGGTAGAACAAGGAGGCGGTCTAAGGATTTTGGGTCGTCTAGTGGTATCATCCTAAACAGGAATAGTGTTTTGATAGTGTTCCAGAGACTTAGGAGGTGTGCGTTGTTCTGGATACACAGTTAATTTGTATCACTTTGATTGCGGTACACTTTCAGCTGATGATTTTTTTTTTGAAATGTGTTTTCTGAATGTGTTGTTTTGATGAGGAAATCATTTTTAAAGCGAGCAAAATTTAACTCTAGTAAACATTTGAAGAGGAGGGCAACTTTGCATTAGTGACCTTGAGTGATAATCTCTTGACTGGTTCCTTTGTGAATACGTTGTTGTTGCCATAGAATTGGCTTGTTGTACTATTTTTTATAGATTATTTTCCTTATTTATCGTAGCTATGAATTTTAACAGGAAAACAAAACACTAAACAATTCACTGAGGAGGAATTTGGTGTAAACTAATCGATTTTGAGCAGTCTCACTGTTGTTCAATCGTTTGCTGGAAGGATGGTGTACACGTGTAACCATATTGTGTAGTTTTTGTAGTACATATTTTGTTTTTGGTTAATTTGCAATAATGCACTTTTATTTCGCTCTCTACTGAAGGAGGTACCGCCGAGTCCTACTTTGGGACCACTCAAATTCAGAAGGTACTGACCCTAATAAAAAAAAATAAAAAATTTACATGTGCAATTTGTTAACATGTTTTCATTCCCCTTCTTTTTATGCAACACATGATTATTGTACGCCATGATGTGAAAAAAAGGGAAATATCCTTCCTAGCGTAAAAAATATTTCTATATATTTCTTTCTTTAAAGTTTAGTGCAGTTTAAAATAAAATCTCGGCAGGAGCACGGTATTTTAATTGGAACAAGTACAGTGCGAGACAAACGTATTGAAAAAAAACACTCAACACTCTCAAATCGTGCGACTTGGTTTTGAGAGTTGGTGGCGGGACTGTTGACTAAGTATGGTTGCTATGTCCTATGTGCTGTTTGAGGCACTGCATAGCGACAGAGTCTTGTGTTTGTTTGGTTTGTTATGTTTTTGTCCTTTTATTCTTATATAACTCGAAATATTTTCTTAGTATATATATATCTCTGGATAAAATCCTTTTAATTAAGAATAAATAAAAAAAGTGCAGTACTACTTAGCGGCTTAGATGAAATAAGTTTAAAAAGCCAAAGGAAAGGGCTCTTTTCCATAATTCTTTGCAGTGTAAGAAACTGAACGAACAGTATTGGAACTGTTTGACACTGAAATGTAGAAATAATTCGAGTGTGGTCTATGTAAACAACAAAATTTTTGTTCAATTTATTTCAAATAAGCAGAAAATCCTCGTAATTATCTTCCATTATATCTTTTTTTTATAACTTACAATAGACCGGCAACATTTCCCTGAAAATAATTTTTTTTTTCAGAATGTCTCCAGAAAGACCACCGTCCCAAGATAGTGGTGGAGGCGGTAGTAGTGTTGTAACGAAGACATTTGATTCAACCGCAAACATGGTGCTTTCAACGATATCCCCAATAGAATCTGGTCATGTGATAATACAACAACGCCCTCAGCAGCAACAAACTCGGATAGAAACAACAAGTGCACAGCAGGTAACTAACGGTATAAATAGTTATACTCAGATACATGGAAACAATCTGCCAAGCATTGTAACAAAACCAGTCATTACGTCGGCAATTGGATCACCGTCAAAATACGTGTTTTTTCAGCAGAATGGTAATGGACAGCATATACAAAGTGAGTCTGGAACAACGTATATAACTGGGAGCCCAACAAATAACGTGGGTAATATCGTTCTCGTGACCACAGAACAAATGGAGGTTAATTCCGGGGAACAGATATCGCCTCATAATGGCAGTGGTACAGATGAAGAACTGACTTCTCTTACTTGGTTGCACGATAAAAACCTTATAAAGGGAATTGTTGCTTGCACGAATAAATCGACTGCGCCTAGTCCTGCACGACAATCAAACAGTGGTGCTCTTTCGCCAACAAGCGATTTCTTAGAAGACTCTTGTGTTTCAGAAGACAATGCCTCTTCAGCAAATTCAAACTCAGATCAAGGGATCAGCGTTCATAGCGCTGAATACTCTCCGAATGGTCAGAATGGTGCTTCGTTTGTTGTTCACCGCCACCACATTCAGACGAGCCAGTTCAATCAAACGCAACAACATAATTCACTTCAATACACGAACAACAATAATACCATTAGCAAGAATCGCAATCTTATTTTGTCGCCCTCCACTGCAGCAGTACCTGCGGGAGCAACACCATTTGTATCAAACCATTCAGTTCCAGAGCACTTGGTAGGCGCTACGACAACGGTTCATGTGGGCCCTAGTGGCACAACTACTGTAGTAGAATACAAGGCTGGTTCAAATTTTATGTCGTCTCCTCGTGCTCATATCTCACAAATCCCTTCTTCACCACGAAGGACTCCACCTTCAAATTCAGTTCTCGTTACTTCTTCTACCATATCTTCACCTACGCCACCTACTTCCACCAGCTCAAGTACAAGCGCACATCAACACTTCCACAAAAAATATATAAGAGAACAGCTGAATGGGACTGAGAATGGCGTCCAGAATGGTGGACAACACTTCTCATGCACTACAAACAATTCGATTACGCAATTTTCGTCAGGCCAGTCAATGTAAGAAACTTGAAATCGCTAGTAAAGTAGGGCATTAACTTCTTTGTTTGCAGGTCTAATTTCTCTGACTCGAAAGAGTTTGTTCACAGCACTCCTTTGAAGCAGAGTCCCATCTCGGTACCTTATACAACAAATGGGCATGAGCCGGTCGTCAAAGAGGAGCACAGTTTCGATAGTTCCAGTAGTAAAACCACAAATGTGCAGAAATCTATAGCATCACCAAAGCAAAAGCATCCTACAAATGTGCCATATAATCCCCTGGTGCACACTCACAATAAGCCTCCGTACAGTTTTAGGTAAGCTTCAGAGAAAAAAGAGTCTATATCAGGAAATTAAGAATTCGCTTTTTACAGTTCACTTATCTTCATGGCTATCGAGGACTCTCCAGAAAAGGCCCTTCCAGTCAAGGAAATCTATGCTTGGATTGTGCAACATTTCCCCTACTATAAGACGGCACCCACTGGTTGGAAGAATAGCGTTCGGCACAACTTGTCCCTTAATAAAAGTTTCCTGAAAGTGGAAAAAGCACCGGTAAGAAAATTTCTCAGTTTTTGGAGATATTTTAACTTACCGAGCAACTGTTCTAGAATATGGGTAAAGGGTCCCTGTGGAGAGTAGAACATAGCCAAAGACCAAATCTAATTCAGGCTTTGACTCGTTCACCATTTTTCCCTGGATCAGTTGTTGATAAAATTGCTCCACAAAAGAGTCCTTCAACACCCCAGCCAGCTGAAAGTCCGCCAACAAAGTCAACTCTGGATGCAAGACTTTTTCCAAAATTGTCGAAGATGATTAAGGAAATGGTAACGAAGGGAAGTGACCATGAGGCTGATACGAATGAGCTATACAAAGTGTCTTATCCCGCGAATGGTAATGTAACGAATGGCAATAATTTGAACGGAGTTGATTTTTATCCTGCAAACGGTGTAAACGGTGGTGCTCCACAATATGAAAATATTGAGAGATTGGCGAGGACCTGCGGAGCGGATAGCATTGATGATGTGAATGCTGCCACAGCAATGTTGGCACTCAAACATGGACCAAAAGTTTTTAGTGAGACGTTTAATAACGGGTAAGAGTAATTACAGTGAGGGCTTTGAAATATTGAAGTTGATTTAACTGGGAGTCAGGTGAATAATTTTTCGCGGGTTAATGAGTTTTACATTTTTATTAATTCGAGTTTATTTGATTAAAGTCGAGTCCTTTGGAAGAGAGGCAACAAGATGTAAGATGAATTAATAAGATTTTTCGCCGTTCTATTGTTTGAGATCTTGCCTATTCCTAGTTAACTCGATTTTTATTTTGTATTACTCCTTAATTTGGAATAATTTTCGAAATGTTTTTGTACTGAAGTTATTTACATTTAGATCGCCTGTTATAACCTCATCACCAAGTGAAGATCACACGTACTCCGCAGGTGGTGGTGGAAGTAGTAGTAATTCTGGTAGTCGGTCACAGAACGGAAGTGATAATAATAGTAATGGTGCCTCATCAGATGCGGCGTATGAAAGTAGCGAGGAAAGGTGGGTTTTCTTAGTTTACTATATTCCTTTCTGCATTTTGTAAAATAATAGTGCAGATTTTATAGTAGTGAGGGTGCATTTTTCTCAATATCAAAAAGGTTTTTTTATGTTTAAAAGTGAAGTAGAAATTACGTTTATGGCCTGTGAGGCGTTGAGAGAAAAAGTTATTTGTTTCTCTAGATGTTTAGAACTAATGGAGTTTTCTTTCTGCATTTCAATTACTGTGAGTGGTTTTATTTGGTGAGCAGTATTTTTTGATCGTTTCATCGAAGTTTTCTCCGTAGGGAAAGTAAAAATAACCAGAAGCGAGGAATTTGTGACCAATAATTTCAACAGCGAAATCAAATGTTTTGTCGATCACATTGATCACTGGACATAATCAACTCCTTTGTCCACACAAATTGTTCAATATAGTGAAGGTGACATAAACTTATTTCCTGAGATTCCTCTTGCTGCAATATTTTCGTTGTGGACGTACTTGTGAGCTTTATTAGTTCACAAATTGCACATTTCCAGGGAACATTTCAATAAGTTTCGTTTGTAATAACAGATTCGTGCAGAAAGAACTTGGTGTTTTTGGTGTTTTTCCTCTTTTATTCAAGTGGGCTGAACTACCATTCTTCTTTTTTCTAAGTCCACAAGGAAATCTCCCATTGGATATGGCAAGAAAGAAACTCTTGCAAACGTTTACTTCGATTTCGGTTAAAAGAGTATACGCGTGATTTTTTTTTTGCTTTTTTTTGAGGTATCGGCCATCTAACTTCTTTTCTTTAACTGTTTCATAAATGAAACTTGTCTAAAGACATCAGGTTTTTTTTGTTTTTCTTTTAATTGCAACAAAAATTAGTAAAGTTATTTTTATGGCACAGTTTTTCCTCTTTTTGTAACGTAGGCATTCCTTAATCGTTTCCGTTGAATCATTTTCTACGTAGATGGATTTCTGGTCCTTTTCGTGGCTTTTTGGACTTATGGTTTGGGTTTATTTTGATCGATTACTGGTACTTCATGCAAAACTGATTCGGGTTCTTTAACAGGGAATCACTAAATTCGGATTCTATCCTTTCAACTGGTGGTGTGCGTGATTCTGTTGACATAGAAAACGGTTTGAAAAGTAAAAGTTACGAATTCGCAAGTAATAAAACACGCTATTATTTTGATCGAAACCAAATTTTGAAATTTCGCAACATTACTTTCTTCCTACATGCAAAGTGGGAGAGAAAACTTGGTATATCCCATAAATAATGGGTCAGACCATTTTTACATTCATTTTTTTCGGAATAATATAGAAAAATGAGAAATACAGTGTTTATAGAATATTACGTGGTTCAAGGAAATTGTACTGCTTTTAATTTCGCAGACATACTTTGAAACTTTGTAGGTTGGACCACTTTTTCTCAACGCCTCATACCATTTGATTATTTATAATTATTTGAATCAAAGTATTAGAACCTAGGAAACCTGAAATTAAATTATTCGTAACTACTTTATATTGAATTTCTAAGTGCGGCATTACCAAATTGCGTGCAGAATTATTCCAATATTGAGGTGCTTTTATGTATTTTAGAGAAATTGAAATTCCTGATAGGACAATTGCTATTGTTAGGTGTTTACAAAGGTTCATGCGATTGGTTTAACAGAGTAATCTGCGAAACTTATTGGGATTTCTGCTGTATCTTTTCGTGTCAGAAATGGTTTTATTGACTAAGGAGTAGTAATTTTTCTTATGTTTATGACAAATTCCACTTCAGGAGTTTCCAAACTGAAGAAGTGGAAGAGTTTTTGGATATTATTGGACAAAAACTAAGCCCAGTTAGTGGTCCAATTGATCGCTAAACTTGGTTTTGACTAATCCACTACAAATCATTGCCTGCATGCCTCAGATAGGTGGTAGGTATTGAGGACAAGATATAAACTATTCGAGAGAGTATCATTGGATTTCATTCATATATGAAGACACCTAATAGCTGAATATGTAGCTGAACAAAACTGTGCCATAATGTGCTTAGTGCTGCAGTTGACAGCACAGATTGATTAAGATAAATTGGACAATTGATTAATTGTTGCAGTTGCAGAGAATCGACTTTTCACTGCACCCAATTAAATCGATTTTTGCAGTCGCACATTGTTGTTTCGTGGCACTAAGCCTTGCCAACATAAATTGTTAACGTTGTTGTCCAATTTTTTGTATCCGCATCGCTACTTTTGTGGTATAAAGTGTTTTATTGTGTAATCTATTAGCGGATCCATAATCTTTTCGCAGCAAAATATTTATTGTTTAAAGTCTAAAGGCATAAAAAGTTGAACACTAGTTTGTGTTTAATAAATAACGGTGAAAGGTATTCTCAAATTCAATATAAAATATATCTGTACCGTTGAGATAAGCAGTCGTAAGTCCATTTGTTACAATTTGGAGAAAAGGGCTTATGGTTTACTAGTGCCTAGTCCAAGTCCAAAATATAAGCAGTCAACAAATGAAGAGCTACAATATTTTGTCAAATCAAAAGCGAGATACAAATATTATTGTTGAATTCATCGGATCGGAAAGGTTCCGGGTCCTCTATATCTGTTTTTGTGAGGAATAATAACTTGAGAGCGTCTACAAAAAGTGTAGTTACGACTATTTACCTCAACGATACCGATATATTTATTAAGAAAATCGAACATTTGATAATTTGTCTAATTTTTCTTTCAGTCCCATCCATGAGATAACGCCAGAAGAGCTGGAAGAAAGACGGCGGCATATAGAAGGTGTAGACGCTTTACTTTCGTTCGCCTCAAAAGTCTCATCAATGTCATCGTCGGGGGCATCATCTCCAATTAAACGTCCTGCCATCGATGATGATCACATATCGTTGTACAAAGAGAGTAATTCAAATTCTCTCACAAATTCGGCCAGTGAAGACGATAGTGTCAGCAATCAAAGACAGGTCTTCGCTACACAAAGTTATTTCAGTCATTTGCTGTCATCACCGTCACCAGCCAAAAAATTGAAGATGCCGCGAAATCTTCGAAATAAAATCAAACGAAAGTCAACTTGGATTCGGTAATAATTTAAGTTGACTGATTACTATTACTACTACTACTACTAGTACTACTGTACACATACATACATGCAGAAAAGGAAGAGGGGTTGGTCTAGTGAAGAAGGAGTGAATTGATGAATCACTCTTTCCGTTGATGAAGGGGAGAGGGACATTAATTTGTTGTCTGCTTTTGTGTATTTTGTTGTTGCTGTTTTGTCGTTTTGGATGAAGGTAACGGTGAAGTTGCTTTTTTACTTGCTTTTATTATTGATACTTCTTAAAGAAATTGTTTTTTTTTGTTTTTTAAATTAGAAATTGTAAATATATGTTTTTAAATCCCTGTAGAAAATAGGAGAGGAGGGGGTTGATTTTAGCTCGTTTTGAGTGCGTGTGCAATATTGAAATCATGTTTTTTTGTGCAATATTTTCGTCTACTCTTGCGAGTGGACTTAAAATTTAAAAGGAAGAAAAATTTCTAATTGGCGTTTCGCTAATTTCTGGGAAACCCTTCGACGATGTAGCGTTGGATCTGACGAAAAGGAATTGTATCATTTGTTAGGAAAATTTTAGTGAATTTTTATTAATTAATGAAAGTTGTAGAATAGGGCTAGATTGATGGATTTTTATAGAGAGGAACGGATTAAGGCACAGAAGCATAGGGCAAATTAGCGAAATTATTTTAATGAATGGTTTCTTAAAAAGACTGCTAACCGATAAGAGATTTTGTGTCTATTGCAATTAGAGAAAAGAACGTTTAACTTCTTTTTAATCGTTATGTTGACCCCTTCCTCATAGATTTGGGAGTTTGTTTCCTACTCTTCTATGAACTGAGCCAAAACTGAAATGCCTTGTTGATTTGTCTCTTTGTACCTTAAGTCGTTTGCTTGTTATTGAATATAATTGAACTTAACGTTAAGTTTATATAAATTTTATCTAATAAAAAGTAGTGAACGTACTTTAAAACTTTAAACGTACTCTTCGTCAATAATTAATTCAAGTGGCTTTAGTACGAGCATTTTATTCATTTTATTCTAAGTGGTTTTAGCAAATTTAGTTAAAAGTCGAGGAGTTGTCCTAAACAGATAATTTTTCTTTTTTTTTTGGTTTTGGTTACAACATTTTCTAAATTTCAATTGGCATCGCAGGTGTAACAGAATTAGTGAAATTTTATGCTATTTTAGATTAATTGATGAAGAAATTCTCTAAAACTTTCCTTCTACTAAAGCCGTTCTTATGGTTATGGTGTTTGGGATTGTGCTCGGGATCTAGATTCGTTTGATTCATTCAAGCAATGGTCCTGTACACATAATTTTTTCGATGCAAATATTTTTATTGGTAGGTACTACCATGGGACAGTAAAATATTAATCTCAATTAAATTTTTGGATCTATTGATAAATACAAAACCAAGAGCAATGTTAAAAATAGAAACTACAAGAGCCCTTCGTCATTTGTTCATTATGCTCCCTACTGATATCATCATCCCTTTCCTGCGCCACTAGTAATAAGTTTTTGCTAAGTGAATAAAATGTAAAGAAAGTCTGATTAAAATTATTGCGGAAGATACACGAAACCTTGACGTGGTTTCGTTTGAATTTTTGTTCACAAAACAAAAGGAAAGTTTTATGCTTGTTTAGCATTAGCACACATATACTTCGTAGCGAGAGTCTTACTAATTTAATTAAGTATTTTTAAGTAGTCTTACGTTTTTTTAGCCAAAATATAATGCAATGCAGAAAGAAACACTGTATGATTATTATTATTACCAGAGAGAAGAAGATAGACAACCGCAAAGAGAGCTTATGTTGTTTTTAACAGTTCTAGTTTAGTCGAGTCAATTGTACACTTTGTTTCTTGTACGTAGAAAGTTTAAATTCTTATATAGTTGTGCGGTTAACTGCTATTATTGATACGAGTAAGTTAAGTGAATTTGATTTTATTATGTAATAGAGCAACACTATTATTATTTTATTTTATTTTTGTTGTTATCTACTATTTCAGTCGTAATAAAAACGCAATTGGGGTTTAATTATTCATTTTTTTATTTGTGTTTTATTTCAGTTACTATTTATGCTTTTTTTTCTTGAATATATTTATTTTTTTTCAGTCTCAATTTTAGTTGACATTAACTACTAAAAATATGCAGTTTATATTTCTTCCTTAATGGTATTCATTTGATTTCAATTTCTCAAAAGCTTTGTATGTATGTATTCTGCTCCTTCTGGCTTGTTTTACTTCTGAACCCTTTCAGGTCTTATGTCGAATCTTGTTCGACATCGATTTTATTCCAGTGGCTTCTATGTCGAATGTCTTTCGATATTTTTATTCCATTATTAATATGGAGTCCAGATGATAAATCAATTTTCATTTAAAAGAAAATGAAAATATTAATTTACCTTTTATTACTATAAATCTATTGTGGACCTGGATTTTTTTTGGCACTTTAAACGATGACAACGACTTACATGAAAACAAAACGACACTTTCGTTTGGTGGTTCACTTGCAGTTAAGCCATGTTTTTGTTTTAATTGTCGTTTGTCAGAAGAAACGGTTTCAAAACACTTAAAGCGGGGCAGTTACCAGTCTTGTACAGTCTCATGTGTTGAAACACGTAATTTTTTCATAACATCCCTCATCTTCCCCATCGTTTTTCTCTTCTTAACACTACTTTGCACACCACTTCCCTCTGCACTGTCTGCGCCTCTAAAATCATTAGGCACAATAGGCAATAAATTCATCATACACTGTCACTACATAACTTTGATCTTTTTTTTCTCATCAGCGTTTGGACCTTGATCGTTATTACCCGACACCTCATTTTTTTTCTTGTTTTTTCTAAGGCACTATGCTCTCTCTTTGCCGAATGGAATTATTTAGAATCTTGTTTTGACCAAAAATTAATGGTCTCTGTTTTTCGTCGTCACCCTTGGAATATAATAACTCCTGCACTCCTTTGAGATAAGAGAAAAGAGTTGAAATCTTGGCAAAGATTTGCGAAGCACTTCGTCTTTTTCTCAGTGATCTGCAGGGCGCTTTTATACAATGCAATATTGAGGTTTTTGTTTTTAATTTAATCCACTGTTACTTCTCAATCCCAATTTTATTCCATCCACCCTAAAAAGCAAAAGTTTCAAATGAATAAAAAGTTCTGAGAGTATTTCACTTGTAAGTGACTGCTGGAAAGTCTTTACTCGATTGAA
>QYTT01085396.1:116942-145636 GCA_006980735.1 Dasypogon diadema | reverse complement strand
AGATTTTGTGAAGTATGTTGAGGAAAATAGGTAAATGAAATAATTTTAGATCATTACCATTTACTCTCTAAATGAAATAAACAATTAGAAACATAAAATCTTCGTAGACGTAGTCGAAGGATATGTGTTGAGCTAGATTCAGGTAGGGAATGTCGAAGGATACCTGTCGAGCTACTTGAATTGTCAGAGGCCGATATTGCCAAAGCTGACCCTTCCACGCAAACAGATGATGAAAATATTTGCGACTCGTGGCTGTACAATTACGAAACATATCGAGGTCTGAATTGGATTCATGTTGTTTTTTTATCGATGTTAAGCCTGCTGGGATGATTAATTTAAATAAGTTTCTAAGCTTTAATACTAGTTATAATTATTTTTTATTGCTTTGTATCTGCATTAAATTTTTAAGAATTTAATTGCTTTATTTCTTAAAACTTCGTTAATCCCTTATCAATATATTATTTTTTATATATATATTTTAATTCTTAGTATTAGTTAATTAATTTGACATTTTCTTCGACATATTGAAGTTTCCCCATTTTCATAGAATTTATTATCATTACCAATGCAACTTTTCTCATTTTATTAATAATGGAGCCATAAGAAGTACGATATATTAATCCTATTATAGAATGCATTCGTGTAATGTTTTTCACAATAATATTTAAAAACAGTACGTTTTACTTGATTTGTTGTTGAAGGTATCTCATTTTACACACTACATTAAGAGGTTTTCAAACTTTAAAAAAGGTTATTCTTATTTTCCCATAGAAAACATCTTTAAAGTCACCTTTTTAGACCTAGAGAAATAGGTTTTTCCCTTAAATAAGTGTTCACTCACTCTGTTCTACTCTTCACTGAAGAGCTACGAATTTCTAGAATCCAAATTTTTGAGTTTGTTTACCAGTTTTTTTTTACATAAGCACACAATTTGATGTAGTACATGAACCCACCTATCTATCCCATTCCATTACAGATAGTCCGTCACCACCATCATAACTAGACAGGGCGATCCTCGAATTTCTGTGATTTTGACCAAATTCCTACCAGTTAGCGAAATGCAACATACGAAAGTCTCCGTGCACATCCTTAAACTATTCTGTACTGGGTTTCCCACGTTTCTGGTGATCAATTTATTTAAGGTTGTAAGATTTTATAAAATTAACTACACATTGAGATGGAAATATTCTCATTTTTACGTTTCCTTGCTTTTTAAAATGATCCATTTTGAAAGCATAAATATTCACTTACTTATTTCTTACTCCCTTTATGAAAAAATTAAAAGCGATATATGTATATCTTAACAACTTGTCACTTAAGTACAACGATTGCTCCACAGAATTTAATTAAAAAAGTTATATCATTCCTTGGCAAAGTGACAACATGTTAGATAAAATCAACGAATCAGCGACTATTCCTATCTACTCCCAATTTGTGTGAGTGCAAGAAACCGGAAAGCAGAACTTCACGCCATACCCAGGAAATCGTTAAAAGCCTATTACGTTTATCTAATGAAAACGGAAACAAGAAAATAGCATATGAGACTTATTCGCCGAAGTGCAAGTCACATTAGCCTGAAAATTGTTGGAGAAGGAAATGATTGTCCACCAGGATAGTAGTTCAGCCACCCTATCATTCCGTAAATGCATTTGAGTGATCATAGTCCAGTCTTTCCAGCTTACACTGCAATAGAATAAATAACATCAGGTGCACCAAGCTTTTAACAGGAGTTAACATGACAGTTGTAAAAAAGTAGAAATTATATAAACACTATACGAGCATGGAGGAGAATAAATCAGAAAATTCCGCTTGAGGGAAACGCTTGAAATTACAAAGCCCTGGAGGTGGATGACACACAAGCGCAAACATGCCCAGAATTGATGGGGTTCTTTTCTAAGCAACGAACATAGCCAGAAGCACATCATCATAAGACTTCCTTGTCTGACTCAACGGATGGCTCTCTATATGCAGGATCGCACATAATGGGGTACTTGCTCCAGCAAAAACATCCGTTCATGTGGCTCTTCAGTTGTTTCCTCTAAAGTGCCTTCCTATTTACTCGAGCTTTTCATTGCGCCTTTTTCAGTGAAAGACAAACCTGCGGGCAATAACTCAAAAGTCGTTCATAGCTCATCCTTAACGGCTTTAGAATGCCTAGGTTTTTTCTGATTATTCCTGTCAACTTCTTGCCTTCGTACCTTTCTAATTAGCTTTTACTTGGCACGTCTGCAAATTTTGACCCGAAATAACTCTCAGTCCAACGACCTCCTGCCACTCAGTTCCTGAAAGGCTTCATGAAATTTTTCCTGCGATAAAGTCAGATAAAAAGTTGTGCAGCTTTTGTGGTGAATCGTAATTGCTCGAAAGGGCTCTGCCTGCCTCGTGTAAAGCGCTGATTATACATGTACGAACCGTGCGGGCTGGGTTTGTGCTATTCCCCAGCCGGAATACTCATTAGCCTCGTTCTGTCGTTTTGTCTTTATGGAAGCCAGCAGCACTTTGGGAAGGAGACTGAGGAGCTGCTATTTCCTATTTGTCCCATAATCGGAGCAAGTGTCTTTATTGGGGATAAGTGGCTCTCGTTTAAGTGTATTAACAACATTCATAAGTTCCTTGTAGATGCTCACATGTTGTACAAACGTTCGACCTCGAGGTGCGCAATATAATTGATTTATGCCGTCTTCATAGTTCATATCATACCCTTGCCCTTTCTAGGTCTGTGCTGGCGTTTGCCGCACCGTCCGCCCGCTCAGGCCTTTGCCAGGCAGGCTGTATCTTCGGATGTTGTTAACAGAAACATAATCCGAGTCTGTTGTGGTAGGCAATTAAGATAACAAATCTCTCGATTTTCATCAAATCTTGTCCTCTCCCTCTCCATTATGGCCAGTGTGGTCCTATGAAAATACGGCTCGATGCGAGGATATTCCCCTGGAAAGTTTTTTTCAGTTTCCCATAATTTCCTTTATTCTGTCCTAAGGGAGAACGAAGTGTTCGGGTTAAAAAGACATAAATCATATTCCCAGTGGAATATATGGAACGTCCCATGTTTTTTCCACTTTATCCCTTAAAAGTTAGGAAGCGGAGATAGGAAAGCCGACTTGAGTAAAATTTCCGAGGATACTTTTATCTCCTTTTTTGCTTCTCTGATGACTTCAAGAATTATTGAATTCGCTGCTGCTAAGAACTTCTCGTTTGTTCACAGTCTACGAATTTCTGTAGTTTGTGCAAGGACTTAAAGGACTTAATCTTGATGTTTACTCGGTGTTAAAGAGTAAGGATTCCTCGCTTAATTTATTTCTCATTTCTTTGCACTGCAGAATGGCTGTACGTTTTTTAAGTTGTTGTTGTTGTTGTTCTTGTTGTGTAGAAACACATATTTAAGATTTCCAATATAAATCCAAAAAGAAAATCAGAATTAGCTCCGGGACTGGAAGTAAGTTCGGAAATTGAATTAGGGTTTTAGGAAACTGAAAGAGTCCTTCACTTGTTCACTTACAATAAGTGAATAAAGGTGTGAATACAGCACACGTAGTTACTCTCAACTATGAAACCGAAAATATCAGCTGGTGTTAAAATTGTAATTAATTGATATTTTGAAAGCTCGCTGTGAAAACAACAAATCCAATTAAAACTAAGCTATAAATTAGCACGTCCTGCGGTGTCCAACAGTAACCTATTACCTTTCAGGTTTGCGTAAGAACGAATAGGATTCATATTTTGTGGTGTAAAATTAATATTAGAAATTTTATCATAGCAGGGCATGACCGCCCCATAATTAAATAGCCACGTAATTTCACGTGAATTAATTGAGATTTAGAATAAGGGCCCAAAACATGTCCAGCTTTTGCTTTTTTGTTCCGGTACGCCGAGCAGAGCTCTTGTCATGTCGAAAATTAATGCGAAATGTAAAATAAAATTAATACCAGCCCAGAATGAAAATATTTTTGCAAATTTATTCATTATTACAATGGGGAATTCTCCGAAATATATGTATACTTCCCACAGGGTTCAACGCTATTTCCGTGTACCTTCCTACACTTAAGCCGTGTCTCTGTGCCCGTTTGTCTCGTGGAAATGAATTGCAGCCCTTGCTCATATTATTCATTACACTAAATGGCCCGTGAACATAAAACTGATTTTTCACAAACGTTGTGGAAAAGAATGGTAAAATTCGGACGATTTCATGTGTGAGCAATTTTTCGATGCAACGAAAATTAAAGTCCGGCCCAGTCCTGACTTTATTATAGAGTGCCCGTTGGTTTTTCAGGTCGCAAGCCAGCGTTGATATTGAGTTTATTTGATTCATGAACTCAACATTCACGGCGAACTGCAATTGTTCTTTCAGCTGTGATGGATCCCGAAGGAGATGTTGGCATGTAATGGACCCTTTATTATGCTTCAATTTGAAAAGAACATCATAAATGTCGTGGAACACGTTTGCAACTTGTTGGCCTTTCTGAATTTTACATAACTCAATTGTCGAGCCATTATTACAATCCACTGACCTTTAAATGAACATAAATTATTCTAGAGGAATCTTATAAATCTACAGAGTGACAGGCAGAAGCTATCGCAGAAAATTTAAGGCCCACGAAAATGTTGATCTCATCAGAAATTAAGTTAAGTGTAAACGTAAATAACTGAAAATGCAGCGACATAAAACCGAAATCCATTCTTTATAAAAGGCATCGTTCTGATCCAAACAACAGCCACACCCGACCACCGAAACATTTTCATACTGCAGTAAATGGGCAGAAATATCCTTTCTATCTAAGGCCGTTGCTATATTACGCCAGATGAGTTCAGAGCAGACTAGACCAGATCACAGTTCAAGTCCAAGTTACTTTACTATTCACAATGTCTGAAGAAAATTGTTTCAAAATTGTTTGTTGTTGTCTGCCGTTTTTTTCAGACTTTGTGAATAGTTTTTTTTTTATGAAATTAGTTGAGTATTCGCTGGGCACTTGGTGGAAAATATCTTCGCTTTGCAATTTTTCATTAAAATAAAACACTTGTTTAGTTTTCCACAATGTTTTTTCGTTAAATTTATTAAAACTCGCTGCCGGGATCCGTGATACAATGGATGTAATTGTTAGAGCAACTAACTAGTTAACCACTAAACTTACTACCTCTACAGATGGTTATAAATTAATTATATTCGGATTCTATTTATTCTTATTCTTATTAGTCAAATTTAATTCATAATTGATTATGATTACATAATATTGATGTAAGAGTTTTAAATTGTCAATACTTATCCTATGGTTTCTTTCCTTAAAATGCTTATAGCTAACTCTGAGTTTGGTTTATCCAGCATACTTGAATTAATATGTTTTTTAAATCGGTTTTTTAATTTGTCCTTTTGTTTTACCTATAAAAAGTCGGGCATAATCGTTGCAGACCACATTTTTCCAGACTGTTAACTCTAGATTTTATTTTATTATTCGCCCGGAGTGATTTATATGGCTTTTTGCTGAAAAAGCTGGACTGTATTTTTTTTACTTTTTAATATGTTTTTAATTTCCTGATCTATTTTAGGTATATAAGAAAATTTTCTCCAATTATTGATATTCTAGTCTTTGTTTGGGAACAAGGAAGGCTGACCGTATATATTTTTATTTTTTATATTTAGTTTTTAATAAAAAAAATGCAAAATTGTAAATAGTGTGCCCATGATAAAGTGTTCAAATCAGAGAAAATTTGACCGTAAGTTAACGTCGTTCTTTACGTAGTTAACGTCCACGGTTTACAAACTACAAGTTTAGCCAGGTTTTTACTTTGAATCGCCATTTTGTGACGTCACTTTGGAGGAGAGAACAGAAAAGGAACGGAACAACTTATCAAATCGCTTACAACTAAACTGAGGCCAAATATTTTTTGAATATGGGCGTGTTTTTTTCCACCAAGCTTGTCTATTGTCATACAAAACCCAGGTTTTGTACACCAAGCTGGTGTCTTCAATTGTCTCGTAAATTTGAGCTGTGATTTGGTGAACAAACTTAACCTTCCGCGTGATTTTACAGCAGATCTCTCATTTTTATTTAAAAATTGGAAAAGGGTTTTAGAAAAATCAAGGACAAATTCATTGAATTAGTCAAGAATTCTCCGTGATAGAAAGCTTCTTCTTTAATTTCGCTATTCCTATCCACTATTCAGAAATCGCAATTTGCTCTTCCATAAGCAAAATAGTAAACTGACCACTCTATACCTGTTTTACATATCCTCATTTCCAACAATGATATTCAGGTATAAAGTAGTCCTTCTCATCACCAAAGAAAAGCGAAACATATTTGCCCGCAACTTCCGTCTCCTGTTCAAAAAGCCCACAGAGAGAGAATTGTCTCGACAGCAGGCATATCATAAATTTCAATCTTGTTAAAATCCCAGCAAAAATCCTTTCTGACATCTGCAAATATGTCAGCTTCGACCAGAAGTATTTTCATCTTGACAAATGGAATCTTGTCTTAAGCATCTTTGTGTCAGCTACTCCTCGTCGGCAAGATATCGCCTTCGCCTATAAAATCCAGCCTGGCAGCTTCACAACATCCGCACATAGCCTACCATTAACATAATTGATCCACATAAATCCACGCAATAAACCTCCCCACAGAATACGAGTAACAGTAACTAACCAACGAAATTGTGTCATTGGCTGGTGGCTCTAGCGGATCATTTGCAATTGAATTGTTGCAAAGTCAGAATTTGCCCAACACAAGCATACACCTCTAATCCCGGGGCCTATGAATCCCGAAAGTCCCTCTGATCCAGATGACATGCTTTAATGCGATGTTAATGCTCCGGCGATAAAAACTTTTTAAGCTGACCCCGTTAGAAACCCTTAAGCTTCGTGGCTGCTGCCGGCATCCCTAAAATGACTATCAAATAAACAGCCCACAGGTTGGCCTGAAATTGCTGATGTAACGTTGGTGATACAGACACCCATAGTCATTGCCATGGAACTTTGAGACGTGTAAGAAAAAACATGCTCACTGTGTTTTTCTCTAATAAGTGCCGCAGGTGCTGCTGGTCCTATTACTATGCGTGCGGAAGGGGAAAAGAACACTATCAGCAAGAATGTGGAATGTGGTCATTATACTAAAGCACGTGTAGACCTCATTTCAATTAGGCAACGATAAATGAGTCTTTCCGACGAAAATACAAATCAAGTCTATTTTGAGGCAGGATATAGATAGCAGAGCGACTCCTATCAGCAAAAACACATCCGATGTGGACATCAGCGTTCGTGACTTAATAAGCCACGTAGCTGGAGTACGGTAGGCGAAACTAAACAATTAATGCCTGCCGGATGGAAAAAGAGTAGGATGTCAGCGATTTTATAATAATACCCAATGTTTCGACATATCCAAAATGAATGGCAGCCTTAATAAGTAAATTGGTTGCGAAATAAATATCCTTCAATCTTTGAATTTCGGTCAAGGCTGATGCATTTCTTCGCCGGTTCTTTGGTTACCTCAGGTAGGACTTTTCCTAGAGATGGTCATTGTGGAACTGCTGTAATAAAAGTTAGACAGGGTAAAATGAAAAACGAACGTACAACCAACGGTGAGAGGGGAAGAGGGAAAGAGAATAGAGACCACATCAAAAGTTTCGTTGTGGACGAAAATTTTTTCACTGAAGCCTGAGGAGAGGTTGCATGAAATCTTACCATGCATTCTTGCTCTTGGCGGAACTTCTGATTTTCTGTACATTCTGTGATCATGTTCGTGTTTAATAAAGACGCTCTCAAGTGTGAGAAAATTAAAAATGCTGCTTAGAGGAATTGGGAATGTATTGTCTAATTTAGAGGCAGCAACAAATAAATTGAAACAACTAGGGGAGATGTAACGCCTTATGAGTTCTTCCATTTCGCCTTAGTCAAGTCCAATCGAAATTAGTCTCACGTTTGATAGATGGAAACTATACATGCAAATGAAATGAAATCAATAGAGCTCATTAGGACAGCAATAGTTCAGATCGCGATGGTAACTTGCACACTTCAAAGATTGTTGTATAGGTAATTCTAATCTTATCGAAATTGTATATGATTTTTTCCATACAAGTCTCAAGAAATAGAGCTTCAAGTAGTATTTTTCGACAACTATTTAAATTTTTGGGTTAATAATATACAATCTTGTTTAAATACAAAAAAAAACTAGTTGTAATACAATGATATGTCCTAGTTAAAAATAAATTGGGAGAGAAGAAAACAAAAAGTGAATAAAAAGTAGAAAAAAAACAAGGATTTGAGTCCTCGAATCCATTGTCTCTTATTCGCATATTTGAATTTAATAGCGTTTTTTTTCTGTTTGACAGATTTCAGTAAGGCCTTCGACAGATTGTCGCATTCTGTCATTTTACTTAAATTACTGAAACTGGGTTTTCCAAGTCTATTTTTGAGATGGGTTCAGTCGTATCTGTCTGATAGGTCATATCAGGTACTACTCTATCGCAGTGTTCGGTCTAGAATCATAGAGGCTACGTCTGGGGTGCCCCAGGTTAGTCGTCTTGGCCCTCCTTCCTATTAACGATGTCATGTATTTTTTGAGACATTCTAACGTGTTAATCTATGCTGACGATATGAAACGTTTCTCCTTCGTCAATGATATTGATGATTGTGCTTCTCTTCAAGAAGACTTGAATGTTTTCCGTTCTTGTTGTGGCCACAGTAACTTGGAGCTCAACATAAATAAAGGCGAGGTTATGTCATTCTTTCTTGATTTCATTTCCCATATTAACCGCATGCTTTGCAAGAGTAATTCCATTCTTGGTGGAATTAAGGGCGCTGGTTTAGGGAGTTCTCTGACCATCAGGTTTTATTGGCATTAAATACAACTCGTTTATCAGACCACTGCTCGAGCACGCATCTCAGGTATGGAATCTATTCTATGCCGTGTACGGTCCAACGCGAATTCATTAGATTGGGACGATCCTTTAATCCTCCCGCCATATCACGAGCGGCTAAATCTCATTGGCCTGGCATCTCTGAAGAAGCGACACAGGATCTGTCGACATAGTTTTCATTCACCAGCTCTTAAACAATAACATTGGCTCTTTGGCGCTCCGGGATAGAGTGTGCTACTCACAAGCTGAGAGTCCCTGTCCCTCTTCAGCATATTAACTCCTCTAGAACTAACTACGGTCGGCATGAACCTATTAACCGCATGTGTATGACGGTGAACCGCATTGCAGAGCACTTTGACTTGAATGTGTCTAGGAGTATGCTTAGGAGTCGTCTTCGTGTGGCTTTATAACTCTCTGATTTATCAAAACAAAAAATATATGTTAATATGTTTAACGCTGTCATCTGCCGGTTGTAGAATTGAAGGGGGGGACTGTTTCTTAAAGTAACCGTAGCGGTAATAAAACGATGGAGTAATGTCTCCTTCGTTTTCAATCTTGTTGTATAAACCAATGATTTCATCCACTTCTAAAGGGGGCTGGGGGCTAAGATCACATAACCATTGCACTAATTATCACATATTGCTTTATCACTCACACATTCCTTTCCATGTCGAGCTCGATCTTCACATCGAAAAAAGGGCGTGAACACACATCAATACCTCTAATAGTAACATTTTTCAAGACACATATGAATTCCTTGTTTAGAGATATTTTTTCTGATGTTTAGATTTTTGCCATTTGGATAAAGACAAAAGAATTGTTCAGCAAACTACCCATAAACATGTAAAGCCCAATAATCCCCAGAAAATGCTGAAAATAGTTCTTAAACTAAATTGTATAGTAATGTGACAGTAAGGTAGGTAGTTCGTCGCACTGAAGGCGACAGTAAAACACAGTCTTTTAGTGCCTAATATGAATATATAAATTTTATTATAAAACAAACAATAAAACAACTAAACCATAGAATTGTTCATTGATCTGGTAAATAAATATTTGGAAAACAATTATCCTCGGAATAAAGCCAATAAAGTTGTCATTGCATTGATGGCTGCAAGCAAAGCTTCTCTAAACCTTTGTGATGACTTTTGCACTACTCTACTAAAGTTGCGCTGTAAAAATTTCTTCTAAAATGGAATTCCTAATATCTAGGATGATACTGTGCTTAAAGATCTATTTGGAGACAATATCGTTGTCTTGTGCACTACTACTGGATACACCGCAATCTTTTTGCCTCTCACTAACTTTCTCCTTCTTAACTTCTTGTAAGAAATTTTGATCTTGTGACGGACATTCAAAGTGGACGCAATGGAATATCTAAATGAAGCGAACATACCATGAATTTCATATAAACCATACGACATTCGAGTAAAATACCTCATTGGCAGTATTGTGAGTACCGACAATCTTAATGAAAACAACAGGACGCGGTCGGAATGAGATATTTTGCCAGGACCTAGCTTGATCATTCCTCTTGTCAACGACCATTTCCCAATCCTTTTGGTTTGTTGATGTTTCAATATAATAGGCGTAAGTCCTGTTATCACAATCCCACAGCAGCAGGCGCAATGATCCAATGTAATAAGGTTGCCCCAGTCGCACTAAAATAACCCCACTTCCAATTTGATGGCAGGTATAACCAGAATCCCAATCATAGTTGCTGTAATCACCATTGAGGAGGGCATTTCTCGTCCGGCTGACTCCTTCCATAACGGTGGCACTCATTTCCACAGTTGCAACATTAATAGTGGGCGCCACAAATCCACTCACCAACTTGGGCATATTTGCCGTGAACATTGCCTCCAAAGCGACGACATGAAAAACCTACGACAAAAAATAGATTTAAACAGATTTTCTACACAGATTGCGAACGAATTACTTTATTGACTGTGTTGTGAGTCCCCACCAGTTTGATGTACCTCACAGCTCTTGGCGGAAAGTACAAAAACTGCCAAGAACGACAATGGTAGTCTTTATAGTCTACAACTCGATCCCACTGCGTTTGATTGGCGGAGACTTCAACAAAATATGAATAAGCCCTTGTATCTCTGTCCCATAGAAGAATTTTGATGTGATTGATGATGCTGATTGTCCCCAATTCCACTACAATTCCCATATCGTTGGCTTCTGTGATCGAGTGTCGCGTATAGCCTAAAATCGCAAATTTATTATTTTATTTTTTACTCTTTCTTTATTTCCTCCATCACCCTTCTCCATATCATAGGTCGTTATATCGCCGTCAAGCAATGCCGTTCTCCACTCCCCCTGTATTGTTCTTGAACCAAATTTCAATGCTGCTACATTCTCCTCAGGCCCTATGCACAAGTTTATGTATACGAATTCATTGTACATATAATAAATCGTTTGGAAACTTACATAACGACCCGCGGTATGGTAAATTTTTGGATGTCGTCTTCTCCTCAATGGCATCCAATAATTTTTCTGGATCCAAAATCCCAGATTGTCTGACAACTTTTAGTAATTGTTCAAAGTTCATTAGAGGTAATCGAACAAGAGACACAACTGACTGCAAATAAACAATTCTAACTACATATCACGAGTTTATAAAAAGGTGCGAAAAGGTAGCTTACTTCAACGTCCACATTCGGATTATGCTTGCACCATTCGCTCACCGCTACAAAAATTTGTACTTCGGGCGCAAGAAACGAATCTCGACGCAACACTTCTTCCAAAGATTCCTATTCAATTCACGCATGATAATAAATGTTATTATTTCGTTTGAACTTTTCTCATACCTTGGAGAGGTGTTTGAAAGACTCGTGCGCTAAAATATCAGGAGCATTCCGATCCATGAAGGTGTAACAAACTCTAGCTAGTCCCTCCAAATTATAGAGTCTGAAGAAATCGACAAAACAAAACAAATGAACTTAGAATTTCATCCCGCTAGAAATTTCGAAATCTTGAAATCATTATTTTATGCATCTCAATGAGCCCTACTCCTCTTTAAGCAGGAATTAGACGAAATGAATTACAAAAATCGTCCATGTTAGAAAATTAAGTGCCTACCACAAAAATCACACAAAGGATTACGCTCACACTTGAACCTCTTCTTTACCCAACTCGTCTTACTCTGTTCATAATATTTTGTCATCAAGTGTATGTAGCAGACCTTAGAGAGATCCTTGGGGTACCATACAGTGAAAGGGTAGATAATCAAGGGGAGGAACCTTTTGCTTGCTATGTGCAGGGATAAAATAGAGAAATATGGGTTAAGGGACGGAATTGTGCCCAAAACAAAACTTTTCTTCTCAACTCGCTACGCCACAGGAAGCAAAAATCAGGATCGAAGAGCTTTTTAACGCCTTTTCCTGCATAAGTAGGGATAGGAGCAGAACTATTCCTTTTTAGAAAACATCTAGGAGCATCTAAGAGCAGAAATGAAGACAAGTTTAATGCACGGCTTATTGTTTCCTCGTAAAAATTGTGTAGAAAGTTTTAGTCGTTTGCATTATAGGGAACCAGCCATGCGTCCAGCGGACGCTGGAAGCAAAATTTGAATCGCAAGCCCACCTCCGCGCTGCTCCACTCTTTCCGAGCATCAGACACAGAAGCTTCAAGGAGCTGCATAAAGCGAGGGTGACGGCATTGCTGTACACAAACTTGAGAAAAGGCGTTCACTGTCTGCCTTAGATTCATAGTACCAGTCTACGTTAGCTGAGATTATTCGTCGTCAGGAGAACTTCATCCAAATCTACAAGGTAACCTGTCCTCATCAACGAAAAAGTTCTGTCTTCTGTGCTACTCCTTATAATCGTTCCAAATGTGTTACGAACAAAGTTTATGTATTGTGCAGCGTACATCTTTTATCCCGTCTAAAATATCCTCTTCTTCGAAAGGAATCGAATTAATAGAAGACCGACTTTAGTTTGCTCAAGCAAATCAACAAAATGAAATAGAATTCACTCACCTGGCGGCATCCAATATAGCGCAAACATTGTTCAAAGAGAGCACTTGATTTAAATATTCTGATATAGCCAGTTCCAGCTCCGTAAAACCGTACTGATTAGCAAGCCCCAGAGTATCCAAAATGTTCTCCTCCTTCATTTGCGATAAAGACATGTGACCTGGAATTCACGCAGTTCCTTCGGACATGAATAATTTAAGGGGAAATGTGTTATTACCAGAATAAATATAACGAAGCAGTGCTTTAAACGCTTCAAGAGGGATCTTCAGTTGGATTTCTTTCTGATTGGATTCGGATAAGCCGCCATACAAGAGAGCGCGGAAATATTCACTCCTCGCGGCCAATATTACTCGATGCGCTGGAAGTCTCTGATTTTCGACAATGAAAGCAACATCTGAATAGTCATCAGACATACAAAGCTGAGCCATTTGATCTGAAAAACGTTCTGAAAAGAAAAAACGAAACTGTAGCATAGTGGTTCAATCTCCTTCGTGCCACTGAATTGGAAAACAAGTGGCTCATGCACAATAGTAAAGCCCCAGGGGCAATAAGTGCAGTGCATAAGGACACAAACGCAAATTTACCTGTCAGCTCAATTTCTCCGGGTCTCGTTTTAGGACTTATTCCGGACATTTTATGACTTTGACTACTCATTTCTCAGTCCGATTCGTAATAAGCATTTGTGGATTTGGTTCAATTCAAATCAAGAAAAGATCTCGAACATATCCTACGCCAGCCTTCGAAATCAAAGTGCTCCGTGCTCCGTGCTCCGTGCCCAGTGATGTTGACCCAAGCGGAAAAATAACTGGACTCGCTAAAACACTTGCCAAAATGATTTATATATATTGGGATTATTAAACGCACAATAGTCTCAAAACTGTATATACTTTCAGCAAAATTCAAGTATTTAAGACGGCCGTGGGGCTCGTTTGTGTTTTGATGGATTTCTTCTGCTAAATTTTTAGTTTGACATCAGAAGACAGCAAGTGACACAACCTGCCAAACCCCATTAAGTACCACTAATGCCATCTCTTCCTCAAAACTACAAACTTTAAGCCAACAACTTAAAACAATTGCATTAGAAATCTTCATTTGTAATGTTTAGGTTCTTCATTTATGGACTAACTAAACCCCCAAATTGTAAGATAGTTGGAATTGCAAGTGTAGGGTTTAATTTTGGTGGAAATTGCAAGTGTACGGTTTAGAATGTCAATGGCGCGTGAAAATGTTGTGCCGTTGTAAGGTTTAAATGGAGGTATTGTAAATGACAGGTTTAGGTTTTTGCTTTTTTCTTTTCCCAGGAAGAAGTGACAGTTGTTGCTTGGAAGCTGGTTTTGGAAGTGTTTTGGTTATTTTCACTTTGTTCGCTGGTGTTTTATTTGTTGAGTATTCCCTATTTCCTAGTGGAGAAATTCTAGATTGCATTATTAGTAAAATAACAGAACGTGAATTTAAATATATCTACTGTAAATTGTGACTATTGCAAGTGCCTTTAAATTTTATTACGATTTTATCTCCCAACAATTATTTACTATGATAATACTGCAGACTAAATGAGACTTGATAATGCTCTGATTGCGCCAGTGGGATTATGGGAAGCCACAGAAAGGTAAATCTCAATGTGTTTTGCAGTAGCTAAGTTATCTTCATGAAAAAATTCCTTCTGCACTCATATCTGCAAAGCTATTTTTATCCAGTTTTTTTTTCTTTAGTTTGAAAATGAGTACGTCTTTTTTTTTGTTTAAAAACTTGCTTTATTTGTTATCAGCAAAATAGAAATTTCCTTTTATAGCTGGGGAATTAAATGTGACCTTACGTGAAGCATTAGAAGATTTGCTCCAAGCCAATCAACTCAAAGCGCCCAAAGACCATTACGTGGCATAGAATAAGAAAATCAAGTGGGCCCTCTGTAATATTACTTATTGACGAAGACATGCAGCAAAGGCATCTACTACTAAAACTGCACATTTCTAAAATATATCAAGCTCCAAGTTCTTGCCCTCTTCGAAGTGGGAACATGAGTACTAGTTCTCCAAAAATTAATTGCATCACAATTTCACCTTTAATATGCTCTTCATGTACTTGAGTGAAAAAGTGAAAGAATAGCTATTAAGTATAATCTCAGTGCGCTGTGAGCGGAGGAGGGAATGCACCATTCTTGGCGGCTAGTCCTGTTCATCACCCTTGACCTCAGAAATGCGTTTAATCATCCACACCATCGAGAGCCGGTGCGAAAGGGCTATGATTGCAGGTGCGGTACAGAGGACCAGACTTGACCTGTGTAGCCTCCCGCGGCTAGACATACCAAAATAGACGTGCTTGGTAGCATACGGAGTTGTCTATTCATTGGATTTCCAAGCTCTGGGCACAACCCTGTGACGCACACAGCACAACTTATACAGAAGGAAATTTTAAAAAAGAGATTAGGAAATTTTAACCCGACAAAAGTCGCAAGTGAGCCGTAAATTTTGACATTAAAGTTTTTATTGTGCAACATCCCAGTGGCCTCACATTAGAACCACAGTGCTTGTAATCTAAATCGCTTTCACTGAACGTATCCCGTTTGTTTTCGAATTTAGGTCTTTTGCCTTTTTTCTGTGTTTCATTTTTCAAAATTCTCTACGATCGTTACTAACGGCTAACATTGAAAACTATGCTTAATTCCCATAGGTTATTTCACAGAATCATGGGTTCCAAAACCTAGATATATTCACTAACCCTGCAAATGATTTAATATCTAACGAAGCGCAGAAATCCAAATATAGAGAGACCCATCTACCCCAGCAATTTAATATCCCAATTAAAATATAAAATCCATCGTAATTAGCAGCCAATTCACATGCCATTCTCAAATGGGGAACTTCCATATTTTACCCCGGTTCAAAATACTCATGAATACCAAATGGTCGCAAAACCAAACACCTTTAAAGTCCTCTGCTGCTTTTCGCAATCAATTATCAACAGAATTCTGCAATTATGGGCGAGCCTATAATTGCCTCGCCCTGTCTGTTCATGCAAATTCTCTGGACAAGCAAACAGCCGTGAATTACTTTACGAAACAACCTTTTGTGCGATGCTATCCACCGAAAGAAAGCTAATCTAATTACGTGTGTCAATATTTGCGCCAAGCAAATAAAATTACTCTGCGCTACTACCGTTCTCCACTATTATTCAATTTTATGATATTGCATTGACGCCAATTAATAAAATGTTCTATTCCTTCCAGACACACAGCAGCTTAGCTCCCCGCACATGGAGGTTTGGAGTGTTAGGTATTTTTCTCTTGCTGGCCTGCGAAAGGGTTCACCTGGAAGAAAATGTATCGCAATCGGACACCGAAGTGGAAGAATCAACAGAAATAGCACCTGTAAAAATTTCCCCGCCTGAGATTCCATGCTTCTATGCTGAACCAGAACTGTGCTTGAAAAACTCGTGGAAAGAAAATGATGGAGGTGATTCGTCTCCATGCCAATGTATCCAACATCCCATCGTACCCGATTCCTGGGTATGCTGCAACATTACAGACATATCGATGATAGTGTCGTGTGTGCCAAAGCCCTCTAAGGAGAACAACTCAACCAATTGGCTAAACGTCCACGTACGTAATGCAACCCTCAGGGTGCTAGACATATCACACAATATTTGGAAGCTCCTCAGATCTCTTTCCATCACAGATGGGAACGTCAGGAGGATCACGAACGAATTTACAAAATTTTCAGTACCAAAGTGCCTAAACGTTTCGAATAACAACCTGACTGAAATTTACCCTCGTGCCTTTACGAATCTGACGCAACTACAAATCTTAGATATTTCCCACAACAACTTGTCCCGCATACCGAATTTAAGTGTGCAGACCAATCTTACGGTCGACATTAGGTAAACTTTGACTGACCAGAAATAGTATCACTTGTTTTGTGCGTTTCTACTTCAGAGGGAACAATGGAATGCTATGCGACTCTGTCTTGGAATCGATTGAAAGAAGTGCCTTGAAATTCGTGGAGCCTGACGCCACATTTTGCCTTATGAACAATACTTTCAATTGGTTCAACTCGACGGATAGTGTGCCCTTGAGGCAACTGGAACGGATGAAGCAACTCAAACCAGAATGCCCTTCAATTCCGGGACATGGTAACTGCACCTGCGGGGCAGAACAAGTTTATGAGGTAGTGTCTTTTTAGCTATTCCGCACTCTCCCTTATTGCTTCCTTCAATAGCTAATAAATGATAAATCCACATTGACTTTCGCTGCAAAGGTTGATTGCTCGGGATTGGGTTTGACGGAGCTGCCAGCGAAGCTGCCTACAAATACGCTTCTTTTGAATGTCTCAAACAACAACGTAAGTATATCACAGTCTCGATAGTAGGATTTTTTGCTTCGCTTTTTATTTGCATTTTCCGTAAATCTGAGATATACATTCAGAAGCCAAACATTCATTCCTCTCTTAAAAAAAATGTCCACCGCTTGTGAAAAAAGTTAATTGAAATTATTTGCCAAGTATTATAAATGGTCTCTACCCTGCGTCACAGATAACAAGCATTGGAAACAATTTTCACGAAAACCCCAGTTACTTCGAGATTCTGCGCTTCTACGCAGACAACAACCAAATCTCGTCCATGTACGAACTCGAAGGAACCAGGTTCATTGAGGTGTTTGAGACGTTTTACTTACGAAGGAACCATATTGACAAGGTAAGGAGCCGCACTACATAACACACCACTGTTTTGACCGCGAGCGAATTGCAGATTCCCGAGTATCTCCTATCAAATGCCTTGGACAACAATCCCAGCGGACGTGCACTGTACTTGGGAGGGAACAAACTGACATGTGATTGCAATTCGGCCAAAGTTCTGAAGGTAGCGGTGAACGTTCTAGATGTGCACATTTAAATCTGGTTCTTTCAGCTGTGGCTTTTGGCAAGGCAAAATAATATTCCGGATTACAACCAAATCCTCTGCAGGAATTTGCCACAGAAGGTCGTGGAACTAACCGAGATAAAGTTATGTCAATCTCCTCATGATTGGACTGATTACATTTATTACTTGATCGCAGCTGAAGTTATCCTACTCTTAGCGCTCGTAATGAAAGTGTCCTACGACTACTGGGTGTTCAAGACGGCCGGTTATCTGCCATGGCCTGCCAGCAAAATGCCTAAATTGCCCTGTGACTGGCTTTGTGAGTCTTGAAAATCTAAAAATTTTGTGATGTTTGATGTGCCTATATTTTTACTTTTTTTATTGTTGAGAAAAATAAATTATTTTTCATGTGCTTAAAGAGCCTATATGGCATTTTCGGGATATGTATATCCTGAATATTTCTTGTGAATTGCAGTGGAAATGAACTAAGGGGACATCAATGAAGAAGATAGTGAAAGTTGGATTAGACGGCTTCAAGGAAGAAATGGAAAAATGAGCCATGTAAGGCAATGGTCTAAGCTGCCAATGGGTGGTGCTTTTCGTGATGAGTGAACAAGAACAGATTCGAAAGATTGACAGAAGAATGCCTGAGCCATTGCATACTATGCACATTGAAATCAACCACCAGGATTATTTCAGAAGAAGAAGTTTTTAATAATAATTGATCTATGACGTGAGATAGTTTATCAAAGGATAAAACTATCAACACCTGGCATATTAGTGCTGCGATACAGAAAACAAAAGTTAATTATATGCCAACTGTAACTGGCACATCATTTCTAATATAAATGGCGATCTCCATTTGAGGGAAAAAGCGGGGCACCAAGTGATAATCGGAAGTTACTTCTCAGCGGGAAGGAAGGACTGATCCGGAAGTTAGGAATAAAGATGGAATGTCAAGTAGAAAGTATGCGGGAACAACTAATATTTTATTAAAGTTCTGTAGTGGCCTCTACTTACGGTAACGTGATTCATTTTTTCCTATTTTTTACTTTTCGATTAATGTTCTTTTCAACCTTTTTATAACTCCTATTTTTGCTCCCTTCATTAGAACTGTCTTCCATTTTTTTCACATTGCTCTTATTGAACTCCTTCTCTTTCAATTTCTTACGTCTTTCAAGTATGAACTTTGGAAGGGTGGTAATATCCTCTCGTTGAGGTGCTCTCTTCTCCAACTTCTTCTTGTCGGACTTCTTAGGCTTTTTCAAAGACAACATAAATTCTGGTACAGTACCCCCAGAATTTCTGATAATCTGAGCAATACTGTAAAAAATTACTTAGGTCAAACTCCCCAGCCAAGAATGTGAACAGTACCTTCTCAAATTAACTTGATCATCCTCTGTGTAATACGTTATTGCCTTTCCAGGCCGTCCAGCACGCCCAGTCCGCCCAATACGGTGAATGTACGAAATTGAGGATGGGGGAAAATCGTAATTTACAACCAAATTAACTCCTTTAAAATCTATACCGCGCCCCATCAGTTCAGTACATATTAAAACCCAAATCTTGCCCTCTCTGAAGGCCCTGACAACATTGTCACGTTGTTGTTGGGTTCGATCCGCGTGAATAACGTCCACGTTAATGCCATCATAAATGAGTTCTTCGAATAACTGCTTGGCTCGATCCTGAAATATTTGAAAACAAACGGAAAACGCTATGGTTTCGGAATGGGAAGATGCTTACCTTGGTTTGTACGAAGATTAGAACAGGCGGTTGCAGTCCACTTCTAACCAAATCTCTAAAAGCCAGAAGTTTCCCTGATTCCGAGCCAACAAAGAGGAGTTCTTGTTGCACCAAATCAGTCGCAGCATTCTGTACACCAATCGTCACACGTATTAAGCCCTTCAAGTTCTTGAGTGCCCACTTTGCCACGGGGACGGTATACGTGGCACTGAATAACGCCAGCTTCTTATTCGGATTTGTGCACGCATTCAAGATATCGTCGAGTTGTTCCTTAAAACTGTTCTGCCCATCCTCCATTAGCTTGTCCGCTTCGTCGATTACCACCCATTCGATACTGCAAATATATTGTTTTTATTTAGCCAGCGCAACAACTTCCATGATTATGTTTTACTTGCTCAAATCCAGCAATGCAGGTTCCTGCCCAAGAAGGTAGCGAACACGATTTGGAGTGGAGACCAGAATGTCATATTTCTTGTTACTTTTTGGGCCGAATTTCTGTTCAATTTGGCTCACTTTGCTAATAATATGCGTTTTGAGGCCAGTGTTTTCTGTTAAGCGTAGGCACTCCCGCAAAGTCTGCTTCGCCAGTTCCCTGGTCGGGCACAGTATTATTGCACGGAAGCCCTTTTTCTGTGGAGTTTTCAGATCCTTTATGAGTGGAGTAAGAAAGGCAACCGTTTTCCCAGAGCCTGTCGGGGCACATGCCATTAAAGGTCTTCCCTAAAAATATCTACTTGCTTTCTTTATATCAAGGACAATAACAAAATACCTACTTGCAGCATAACTGGAATGGCTTGCATTTGAATGGGTGTCGGCAGGGGGTAACCACAGTTCGCTAAGGTGTCCAGCAGTTTCGCCGGAACATTGTAGTTTATTTCGAGCTCTTCAAATGTCTTAATCGGGGCTGGAACATTCTTGCCCAAAACATTTATTTTATAAGTATTCCTGAAACGATTCAACTGCAAAATGTTGAGCTGGTACCTTTAGGAACAAAATAACTACAGGCGACTGAATACCTCCTCTTCTTCCAGTTTCCTTCTTTTAGTGTCTGGATTAATATCCTTCGTCTTCTTCCTTTTGCCTTTTACCTCAACAAAATCACTCAGAATTTTAAAGTCATTGCTTTCCTCGTCCTCCTCGCATTCCGATTTAATAATTTCTTGGGTCGACGCAACATTTTCCTCAATACCTTGTTGAGCCTGACCGACTAACACAGATTCCTACAAAAATTCTATGATGCACTTCACAGGGAATAATAATACAAGTACCTTTTTCGGTAAGTTTTTTCTAGTAAAGTGTACGCCTTTTGTTAATTTACTAAAAATATCGTGTGCATCCATAATTCTCAACTCTTGCAGAATTTTACGTAAACAAACTTTGACAGTTAAAAACACGTGCGGAATGGTGATTTCAGAACTGGTCCCAAAAATCGTCAGCTGCTGTGGTCACGTTCGAAAGAAATGTCAGTTTCCTCTTCGCCTAAAAGTATGCTGCATAGGCTGCAATTGATTTTGACACCGTCGCTAATTTAATTTAAACTCCGCATTTCGACCGGAAATAAATTTTAATGTCTCGAAATCTGCTGAAGACATTGCTAAATGCGTCGGAAAAGGCTTGCAGCATCGCCAGAAAATGCAGAGCTGATGTTTGCTTATTATCTCTACTCGTTCAAGAGAAAACTGCAGATGAAGCCAACCCGAGGTTTGTGAAGGATTTTAAAACGTTAGCTGATGTTCTGATCCAGGAAGCTATTCGCCGTGATGTGGGAGCGATAGTGAGTAAATTATGTATATCTTGCTTACATACCAAAAATAATTTCCTAAATTTCGAGTTTCCTGAAATTCGGGATGACATTAAAGGCGAAGAGTCGTCCACCTTTACAAATTGCCTTGGCGACTTCGTATGCGTGGTGATCGGTGAGGATGTCGCAAAAACGGCAGCCTGCCTAAGAGTGGTCTTGAGCGGCAACGATTTGGCTGCTGATATCCTAGCCCATGAGGTCCATAAAGAAGTGCTTGCATACGTCGGAGAAGTGCCCGATCTACCAGAGGACCTTGATTACTCTTCGCTTGGCATCTGGATTGACCCAATAGGTTTATTCGCATTAATTTGAGAAGTGTGCCCTAATCTTGTGCATCTTAATATTTTAGATGCTACTGCTGAGTATATCGCTGGTGACACAATCTTCACTAATTTCCCGGGCATCACATCCACAGGACTGGATTGCGTCACAGTTCTTATTGGAGTCTACCATAAGCAAACCGGCTGCCCAATACTGGGCGTAGTTGCCCAACCATTCTTTAAAAAAACCGATGTAAATTCATATGAGAGCAAACTCTTCTGGGGAATGTGCCTAGAAGAGCTCAAATGCAATAACATTGATAACATCCCTCCCTCAAAGCCAAAGAAGGTAGCCTTGTTCTCAAGTTCAGAGCACAGAGATGTTATGGATCGCATTAAAACCTTAGACTATGAATTGGCATTCTCCGCAGGAGCAGGACATAAAGCGCTAAAGGTTATTACGGGTGAGGCTGATTTGTATTTGCTCACAAAAAGCTCGACATTCAAGTGGGACACGTGTGCACCACAAGCAATTCTTCAATCTCTAGGCGGTGGTATATATGATTTTAAGAAAAGCCTAAAGGAAAACAAACTGGTTTCGATCTCATACGCAACGGAGAGTGAAAAGTGCAATGAAGGTGGCATTATTGCCCTAAGGAGCGTAGATCTATTTGAGAATTTACTCCAAGTTTTAAACGAATAATTTACTTTGGGAAAGCCTATTTATGTCACTTGATAAGTGTTATTCTTGTTGATGAGAAAGCAGCATTAAAAGTATCTGTACCTATCGGGTTTGTATTTTTCTCTATAAAATTGCCTAGTTTTTCTTTTATTCCATGCAATCCTTATTTTTCTACAATACCGCAACAGTGGGTCATAATTCGGAAAATTCTTATTGTTAGCCCAGAGTTCCAGATGGAAGCGTATTTAACTAGGATTGAAATAAAATAAATCGAGATTTCCTGGAAAAGTAGGAAGAAAATGGTTTTTTTGATATTGCTTGAAACGCATAATTACTATAACTCCATAAGCAAAACAAAGTCCTACAGCATTTTTTCAACGGCGGCAGACTGGGATGCATTTTACACGAGAACAAATTAAACTGCCTGCCAAATATTTCTACTTTTCTTTTAGTAAAATGAGACTTGAATTTCATACAGTACGTTCCTTTTTACATTGTCTTTTGTACCCTCTGATGCCGTTGCTTTTCTTACTAATGCGAAAAATGTATTTTTATAAGGCTTATTCACCTAGAAAGAAGGTGTGAACACTTTAATGCCCAAGATTTAACTTAATTATAAATTTATTTCTCGCTTAATTTCCATTTTTCGGCTTGTTTGGGCCAATAGGGAATAAACCGGTACTGCTCCAAGTTAAGAAGGCAAAGCTTACGCATTCAGGAAATGCTATGAACAGTACCTTAATATACCTCCATTTTGCTAGCTTGTTAGGAGTGTTCGCCGTGGTATCTTTTCCTTATTTCTACCTCTCAATAGGAAGTGAACTAATGAAATTTCATTTTCTACACAAAACCCCAATTTTTTTCGCAGTTAAAGCTTCGAGCAGGAGATTCATACAAATCGCCATGTAGTTAATGCTTGACTTTTATGCATACCAAGCAGGAGAAACTCACATGGGGATGTAGCTCAGATGGTAGAGCGCTCGCTTAGCATGTGAGAGGTACCGGGATCGATGCCCGGCATCTCCACACTTTTTCTTTCTTCCTTCAGTACTTTAATTTCCACAAATTTCCTGTAATGATTCACCAGACTGAAAAACACTGACTGCCACGACCATCGTCGCACGTTTTCGTAGGGTAGGCAATAGAAGAATGTGGGCAGCGACTACTCGAATGGCACTAAAACGAATGGCGAATGATTCCGGTTCCTCGTAGCTTCCCCTTTGTTCCTCGCTTCAAACCACCGCACACCCAGTTGTACACATTTGTGGTAGATTCGTTCATCCGTCATCCGAACATATACCCTGCACTTATTCGTCGCAGCGCCATTAGTATTCGGCTAAGACTTGTTGGATCTGTGGTGCGGTCTTGTGTAGAGCGTGAGGAGATTTCATGTAAAATGGAGTGGACAAATGATTTGACACTGGAATTCCTACGGCTTTATGAGCAGGAGCCATGCATCTGGAATCCTAGAGACCCGTCGTACAAGAACCGTGTTACTGTGGGCGAAGCGTGGAAGCGTATCGAAACAGAATTTAGCATGAAGTGTTCAATCCCCGAAATGAAAAGGAAACGAGACTCGCTAATGGCAATGTTCCGAACACTTTTAACTAAAGTTAAAGCTAGTAAGAAGGTCGCAAACGACGAAAGTGATGTGTACAAGCCTAGTTGGTTTGCATTCAAAGTAATGGCCAAATTCTTGGACGGTATATATCAACCGAGGTCGCCTACAATGCACACAGAGGTACGTTTTCCCCCGCACCCAATTTTTACTGTAAATTTATAATGTTACAATCTCTACCCAATAACCCCCAGGGAACAGAACATTTTGAAATAAGCTTCCATGACGAGATGCAAGACCTCGGAATTCAAGAAGATGAACAGGGAATTGAGATGTGCCCGCGATATGAAACCCATGTGTCTTCACAGACAGCTTTTCCATGGAAAGATGTCACACGCCCGAGACCTAAGCGGACCAGAAGAAAACCGAAGACAAAAAGATTTCATAACAACGCACACACCGTAGGCAGCGTTCCAAATAAATTCCCTAAAATATCCGACGAGGACGATTGCTCACTATATGTGGTACTGCTTGCAAGGAAGCTAAGGGGTTTTGATGACTGTACTCGGGAAATTCTTATGAATAAAATAGACAATTTGGTTTTCCGCGCGAAAATGTGCACTAAAAACTATCCCTCGCATTCAATACGGACACCGTCACCGCCACATCACTCTGGAGGAGGTCCATCAGCCCAAGAGTCTTACAATTACTCGCAGTATTCATACGTCAAACATGATCCTGACATTTCCCTTGGCAGTACTTTCCAGCCACAGTCCTCCCCAGGGAATCCCCATCCACAACCTACCTCCACCCCGGCGGAAATATCTTATCCTAAGCCTGCGAATATGTCAGAAACACTGTAGCAGTCCTAGTAATCGAATAAAATTGATCTTTTAGTAATTTCGCTTGTTTCGTGCGTAAAATATTTTGCGAGGGAAAAGTATCCAGGAAACCACAAATGCCTGGAGCTTCACGAATGAATTTAAGGACAAAAGAGTAATGCCGCAACGTCTTAAGATTCACAATTATTTTTATTATACCATACAAGTAAGTCTGTAGCGCTAAAACTAGGGGGAAATGTTAAAATGAGATAACTGTCACACAAACAATTCAAACGAAGAGATTTCGTTTAAATTTCCTTCTGGAAATTTGTTCCGAACAGTTTATTGCATGCAACACAGGCTGCATCTCGCCTGGCTAACTTTTTCGATCGTCCAATTCCAATAAAATGTTCTCCGTCTACGGCTACTCCCATTTTCTGTGTTTGATTTGGCGGATTACCTTCACATCCCAGGTCAGTGTAAGCGATACCGGGGCGCATCTGCAAATAATTTAACCGAATCTCATACAGTTGAACGGATAAGGCTCCAACAAAGTACTTACCATGCAAAGCAGTGTGGTAGGATGCATTGTGTCCCAATTTGGAGGCAATTCACTGCGAATCGTTGGTGGCTTCTTTGGCTTATCGCCTTGCTGGGAATTGTTATTGGGGCTCGAATGATTACGAAACTCTGGAACCTCAAACCCTTCGTTCTCCCACTCGGAGAAGAGCTTGTACAGGGCGAACGAAGCAAGGTTTATCATTGGGACATCATTCTCCTCCTCCTCTACATCTTTCATTTGAACATCCTCTCCGTCATCTGTTTAAAGATTTTTCATTATTGCAGAATTTCTAAAATGGTTCAATTACTTTCTGCTGTGCCAATCGAATCCATTTGTTCAGTTGAATTATGCTTCGAGGGATTTTGTAGCATTTTCGAGATGATTAAATCGCGCAGGGCCTTTTCACAAACGCTGTTTTTGGCGGACAATTTGGACGGACCGTATCCATCGTATTGAATATTGTTGACGGTAACCTCTGCCGTGAAACCTCCCCCCACTCTGGGGCTTATGACGAAATCACTCATTTTAATACCCTTGATTTCGTGCAATGCCATCAGGGCGTTCTTAGGTATTAAGATCCTGCGAAGCCTTCTGTTCTGTCGCATTTTCCTTTCCCGTGCTAATTCGAAATATAAATTCTCATTATTTGTCATCTGTGCAGTTCAAATGCTTTTAATAGTTAGGAAAGAAACGAAAATTTTGATTGGGCAAGGGGAATCATGTAAGGCGATGGGGGACACCTCTTCCAAATTATATATATATATATTACATTTCTTTTGTGCATTCAGGGCATCTCCGAATGTTAAACTTATCCCTCCCAAAGTAACAGTTTCGTCTTTTCACTGCATCACAAACCCATGGAAATGTATAATGCTCTATTTGTTTTTAGATTTTCATGCCACTCAACTCCTTACACGATAACCCCTCGCATCAAGGACTTTAAAGATTTTTAGAACTCACAATTAAAATTACTTAGAAATTATGTGATTCTCTTCTTTTTTTCTTAATTTAGGTGCAAATAAGACGTTCTGAATATCGGATCTTCAGTATTATGCGTGATTTGGTGCCGCAAAATAAAATAAATGACCAGGTACACTTCTACGAGATCCCAGATTAGTTCCAAATTAAAATGACGAAAATATAAGCGTAAACTTTCCTAGAGCAAGTTCATATTAAACTTTTACTTTTCCACGTGCGCAGAGGACTTTTTTTAGTTTTATTGCACCGGAGAACTTTGGACAATTACGAATTTCGCCCTGTACACGCGTGAAAGGTATAGTCCAATGTGAACGAGCTCTTGATTTTTTTAAAAGTTTAGAAAATGACAAAATGCTCCTCATTAGGTGAAGAGGCAGGTAAGAATATCTAAACAAAAAAAATTGTTGGATTTAAACTAAAATCTGCGAAGCATCCAGTGAATTCTGTTTTAGTTTAAATCAAACAATTTTCTTGTTTCATCTACCTGAAGACTTCTTTCGCACACCAAAGAAGAATTTTCGGAATATCGATGACTTCTTTTCACCCTGATTATCACCGTCATTAGCCCCGTCATTTGACGTATCCACAGATACAACCGGCTCTTGTTGGGCGGGCTGAACGTTATTCTGCGCATTCTGAACAATTACATTTTTAGTTTCTATTTCCTCCACCTTTGGAACAACCTTCCTTTCAGGTTCTGCCGCTACTTTAGGAGCCTAGAAATAATTTTTAGTGTTGTAATAAGTTGAAAAACATTACGCATTAAAATAGTAAGGAACTTAAGTTACTCTGTAAGTTGAAAACCCATTCAGTCCCGTAATGGCTTATTCCAATGTCTGGCTGTTCCAATCGCTCGGAATAGCTATGGACATTCCTAGAGCCACACCCCAACGAACATTTTTGTCGCACATATAATTGTTACGGACTTATTTATCCATTATAACGCTAACTGCACTCGTTCTTTGATTATATATCGCAAATGAGAGCAACAATTACTCCAAAAATAAAGAAAACATCACCAAAGAGGGGGGGCTACTATACATTTGTCCGCCCACAACTTAGTGATGCCTCTAAATTGTTCCAATCATTTGTCTATATAAGCATCGACTACCTCGCCAGTCTCTTGCCTAGACCCGACAAAATATTATTTTTGTAGGGACTAGATAGAAACCCAAATTAACACACGCGTCAAATAGATAAATAACTGCTTAAAATTATATTAAAAATTTCGTTTGAGGTTCGCAAGTAATGAACATAACTATAATAAACAAACTCTTCAAATATCTGGGCCCATGCGAGATATTCGCTAAAATTAATAAATAATGCATTAATTACTTGATACATGAATGCTTTATTTTCGTGTTTCTATGCAATTAAACGACAACTAGAGTAAAATGTTCTCACAGCTAGAAAGAGCTAATCCCATAGGAAGGGGATTAGCTCTATGGAAAACCGGGAGTATTCCTCTACCTTGGGCATTACTACACAAAACCAATTGATTATGGTCAGGTATGAACAAAACCAAGGAAAGTATTTCGACCGACTACACGAGCTATGTATATACCTCAACTATACCCAATTCTATCCTCCTCTGGCTACTAAAGAACTAAATTAAAACTAAAAATGGATAAAGTTGAATATGAACAAAACAAAATTCATGGTGATTAATGGTAGTAACGGCGGAGGGTTGAAAAAAAATAAATAATCTATAGAGCACCTGCAGGAAATTAAATATTTGCGGGTGATAATTGACAATAACTGAAAGCACCTACTTCTGATTGGAGTTAGTAGAACACAAATTTCAAAATTCGAGCATAATTTTTGCAGCCAATTTGCAATTTAATCCCCACCCTTCATAGTTAGGCCTAATTGATTCAATACATCCGCACTATACACAGATATGTAATTAATAAAGCTACCTTTAAATATTCACACTAATTAAAATCCGAAAGCACTACATATTTCTACTGAAGTAACAGAAATCTACTCAATTCTGGATTCTGGGGACTTGCGGTAGCCATTTGCTTTATCGCCACCAAAAACACTTGCAGCCCTTACTTACATTTTGTGGTGTGGCCGGAACAAAAGGCTTTACAACTGTTCCTCTTTTCGGTCTTCCAGCCATTATTTCTCCAACTTTTAACTTTAAATTCAAAGGTTTTTCAGAAAATACCTGCACCTTGTCTAATCCACCAGTGTAATCGATTCGATTAGACCCCCATGCTACCACGAAACGAATAGAGAAAGAATGGAATGGATAAGCATTTTATTTCTCCTACACCCTGTGTGACAGCCGCAGTTCATTGGAACTGTATACAACTTCGCTTGCATAAGGTTGTTCCATTCGGGGAGACAGCGCAAAGAAATAAAGAAAAACAAAAATAGATAGCGAATTGGATTGGATTCAGTTTCGAATTGAGTGAATCCGATCTCAAAAATTGACTTAGCTAAACGCATCAAATGTGTATGCAAACAAAGTTAAACTGGAGAAGTGGAGTGAATTAACTGTTACAAGGTCATGTTATTTACCTGCAAGTTGCTTCCTGAGCGTAAAACTTTTACTTTTATTAAAATAAAATAGAAAATAGAATTAAAATATTAATGGACGAAAA
>QYTT01085396.1:105430-116922 GCA_006980735.1 Dasypogon diadema | reverse complement strand
GGACTTGCGGTAGCCATTTGCTTTATCGCCACCAAAAACACTTGCAGCCCTTACTTACATTTTGTGGTGTGGCCGGAACAAAAGGCTTTACAACTGTTCCTCTTTTCGGTCTTCCAGCCATTATTTCTCCAACTTTTAACTTTAAATTCAAAGGTTTTTCAGAAAATACCTGCACCTTGTCTAATCCACCAGTGTAATCGATTCGATTAGACCCCCATGCTACCACGAAACGAATAGAGAAAGAATGGAATGGATAAGCATTTTATTTCTCCTACACCCTGTGTGACAGCCGCAGTTCATTGGAACTGTATACAACTTCGCTTGCATAAGGTTGTTCCTTCGAGCATACAACGGAAAAGGAGCGGAAACAACGAGGCAAAAGTGAAGCCAATTTGCTTACTAACACGTAGAAATTTCGGTCCACTTTACAGTGTAAAAATTGACAGTTTGGGTTAACCCACGAGATTTTGTATGGAAAATTTCTGGGCCCAAGCTGTCAAACACGCACACATTCAGAAAATTTTTGGCTTCACCTAAGTTACATGGGATTTCTTATGGTGTTCCGCTCCTTCTCTGTTCTCTCCTCGAAGGGTTGTTCCATTCGGGGAGACAGCGCAAAGAAATAAAGAAAAACAAAAATAGATAGCGAATTGGATTGGATTCAGTTTCGAATTGAGTGAATCCGATCTCAAAAATTGACTTAGCTAAACGCATCAAATGTGTATGCAAACAAAGTTAAACTGGAGAAGTGGAGTGAATTAACTGTTACAAGGTCATGTTATTTACCTGCAAGTTGCTTCCTGAGCGTAAAACTTTTACTTTTATTAAAATAAAATAGAAAATAGAATTAAAATATTAATGGACGAAAAAAATTTGGAGTAATGCGCTGAGACAGAAACACTTTTTAAATTAATTGTTAGAAATGTGGTAAACTGTGAAAATGTGAACAACTTCACTTGGATATTGAATCCAAATGGCAGTCAAACTATAAATAACCCAAAGGGTTATGTAAACGTAGCACGTAAATTTCACCCATTTCAATACTTGTGATTCTTGTGAAATGACATATGACAAATATAATCTTAAATGTTTTAAGTTTATGATAGTAAGGAAACATATTTTTCTGATTTTCATTCATGTTTGTTGCTTACTTTATTTTGGCATTAGCCAGCTAAAGCAAAGTGGCACAACTGGTTGTACTGCCCTAAGAAAAAGCGAGTAACGCCACATGGGAAAAAGAACAAGTTAAGCCAAAGTGGCCCACGATCTTTAAACCGTTAAACGGGCAATTAATCAAATTTAATCAAAATATGGATTACTTCATCAGTTTTACCCTCAGTATGCTGCCCTAAAAGTAATATGGGAGTTAACTAGTGTCCAACAAGTCTACATTAAAGACAGAAAACAGTAAGGCAATTATTACTTCTGAATTTTGGAGCTTCCCATAAGCCATGTTATGGAATTCCTCGCTTTCACGGCGAGTAGATACTATGCCAAGTAATAATTTTGCAAGGATATGCCTTAGTCAATGCAGAATTTAATTTGGTTTAAAAGTAGTAAATTAAAGCAATAATTCAAAAATTCCGTGGTTAACGGATGTAAATTGAAATACAAATTGCAGAGCTATTCATTCTTTCCTATAAACTGGAATTGAAGTTGAAAATAAATTTCAAAATAAAACCCAACGAATCCGCGCCCAACATTTTGACATATCCTTGGTGCATGACAGTTCTTATCGGTGTCTAACATCCTTAATTACGTGTACCGCTCTCGCGTTCTGTTTATCCAACGAGCAAACAATAAATTTTTATTAAAAATGATGGAAGAAGAAGCTCTATTAGTAAATATTGCCACGATTCTGGCAAAGGACATTATTTTGGATAATAAAGTCAAGATAAAGCGCGCCTCCTATCCTTCTTATCCGTATCAACTGGGACTTGATGATGATGAAGACGGCCTAGATCTGCTTGTATACGAAATGCAACAGAGGAGGGATTTTCCACCAAACGATAATGAAAGGATTTTCTCAGTGTCTGATTCTTCGGAAGACTACCAAAGGAATTGTAGCTTTGACGGAAGTAAATTTTCAAGATCGAAGGGACGAAGGCAGGATATAAAACTTAAATTGTGGGACCATTTCTCTCTACTCGAGTTTGAAAATAATCTCCACCTAAGGAAGCATACATTCCATGTAAGCAAATTTTTGGTTGTTTTCAAACAGTAGTCAGTTTGCCTCTGGTTGTTGTAAGTAGAATATTGTTGTTGGACTTTCCCTCTTTGACTCGTCTAGAATATTATTACAGCTTGACAAATGCTTCGCGACTTTTTTGCCTTAGTGAAAGCTTTTTAAAGGTGGCTGTTTACGGTCTACAGGAGGAACTAAGTTCCTGCCTTAATTTCGATAAGGTAGCTATATAATAGCAATCCTCATTATTTTACAATTTTCCCATAATTAGACTCTTAGGCTTTTCTTATATTCCAAGTTGTGTGTCTACACAGAATTGTCTGTCAGATTTTTATTAATCTTGCTGACACTTTTACTAATTCCCATTGTACTGCACACATAATTCTGCATGGCGAAGAAAAACACTCTCTTTTGTCTACACATCAATGTTGGATTTATTTTCCAGACTATCAATAACATTTGGCAATTAGGAACTCCATTTTTCTTCATAGACCTATTGCTTTAAAAAAGCTTAAAGCCGATATTTTGTTGCAGCTTAAAGGAAGACTGTCTTAAGCCCGCATTAGAGGACGACGTGTGAAAGGACGGCTTTCCTTCAAATTAATTTTTTTTTACTAAGGACGCAACCTAAGTATAGTTTTTAATATTCGTCCTGATTGAGATACGCGTTCTTCCCTTGATCTCAACGTTAACAACCTGTGTTCAACATATTAGAGGTATCCAAAAGTAATGTCGTTTCTGCGGTCATATTTTTGAAAGGATGGTCGGTTCCTGGTCAATAGTTCAACGTCACTTGAAATCCATTAAAAAGTTCCAACATGTCAGAGTATGAGTTCCCCATGTTCTCAGTGATGAAATCGTGTATAACGGTACAGGACTATATTTTTGATCGTAATGATGAGAAATGGGTTCTTTATGATAATCCCACTGGAAAACAACCAAAAAACTCCAAAATCCAATATTCATAGAAGTAAAGTAAGGAAACCCTTACTGCGGACGTTTATTGGGGTCATTTAAGGTGGCTATTTCAGAAAAACATCCTTTTTTTTGTTTCATAGAATAATCTATTTTGATTTTTCATTAAACAATCTTCACAAAAGCGTTCTATGTTGGTATTAATTAGCATAAGTCTGGCATGTTTTAAAACGAACTTCTCTTTCAGAAACTTCTTCACACACTTTCCCCACTAATAGAGCTGCACATGAGAGATATAAATGGTGTCATTGTTTCTGAAGAAAGTTTCATATCGCTTGGATTGTGGAAACTCGCCACAGATGAACATTTTGAAGAAATATCGAGGAGATTTAAGGTCCCTTTGGATGTTTGTCACTGGACAGTAAATAATTTTTGCAATCTTCTGTCTTCAAATTTAAAATCTTTCCTGAAATGGCCTGCAACTAAAGAAATGCAAACGAAGATATTGGAGAAATTTCATAACAGTCCGGGACCTAAATTACCGGGTCTATTTGGTATAATAGCTTTGCAGCAAGTGGATATTTTTCTCGAGAGCCAAGACGAAGAAGCATCAGTTGTCCTGCAAGTGATTTGTACTCCAGACCAAATGCTGATGGACTGCCACGTTGAATTGACCACGTCATATTCTTTCGATCAAACCCCTTTTGCGAAAAAGATGCTTGAAAACGACGGATTTTTGCCGAATGAAAGCTATTTGATCGGAGATTGTTCCTTACCATTGAAATCATACTTGATGAGACCATTCGAAAATCCATGCACCGAGAAGGAGAAGAAATTTAATGATGTGCTGGAGGAAAAGCAGACGATAATGTATTCTGTCCTAAATAAGATGATGAAGCGCTTCCATTCCCTGTATGCGTTGGAAGCAAGGAATATTAATGAAGTAAAAAAGGTTTTAGAAACTATTTGTGCACTTCACAATTTATATCAGATTAATAAAGATAATTACGTCACCGACCCAACGAATTTCGATGGTAAACCATTTCCTCGCCATCTTACAGATGAAGCCGACGATTGTGGAAAAATGAGAAGATTACAACTCTTGCAGTCACTTGATTTTTAAGAAATAAATTACGTATACAACAATACTTTTCCTAATTTTATTTTCGTCCCTTATCAACTCCTTTTTCACAGAAATTTTATGAAAATGTGTCACTGGAAAAATTGAAGAAAAATGGCAACAAATTTAATTAAGCAATAGCACGCCTCTTATTTTCATTCCTACAGTAAACGAAATTAACTTGGATATAAGGTAATTCACACTTCATAGTGTGTAGAGATGACCCTTTACCTGTACAGAATATGTGAAGTCAGACTGAAAATCCCTTTTGAAAAGGCATTAATTTTGTTTTAAAAGAGAAATTTACTTTTCAATTGAAGTTTCGAAACCGTGAATTTGGTTTTGTAAAGCAACAACAAAAACAAGGAATTCGGAACTTTTTCCATTCGGAACGGATACACATTGAGATTATAAAATTCATTAAGCTAACTCTCAGCCTCCCTAAAAATGTCAGTAGCAAAAATTATAAATAACCAGAAAGAAATAAGATAAGAGTGTAAAGAAAGAGAGGAAATGAGTGAAGGAAAGAAATTAAAGAAAGAATAATATTAAGCATGCATAAAACAATTCGTGAGCTCGTAAAGCATAACGGTCATCCTTCTGAAGTCTCTAAGCCACTTCACCGAACGAATACCCATCGGTAGATAATTTCAAAGATTGACGACGTGAACAAAGAAAGCACGAGAACTAAATAGTGTCAGCATCAGAAGCAAATAATCTCGAGATAAGGAATCAGGTTATTGATAATTTTAACAACCATCACACATAACCTTATCTTGAGGAACTCATCCAATCCAAGACCAAAAATCTATCTGTCTGGAGTACAAGGAAAAGCGTTCGTATTTTCTCCAGCCATAAAGCGGAAGCTAGCAAGAAATTCTGATTCGAAATGTACAATCACCGAACAACTAATAATAGAAAGACTAGTGAGTTCCTAACGCAGGCAATGTCCAACGATGCCTCCCCCAAGGGTTCGTTGCCTGTGTTAGGAGCTGCCTAGTCTTTCTGTTATTACTTAATCGATGGCACAGTCCATGCGCCAAGAACAAATTGCATCAAAATGACTACATACCATACTGGATGAAAAACAAGAACAAAATACACGTTATTAGATATAAGAATTATATTATATGCTATTAATTTTATAAAGTTTTGTCACTCAATCTCACTTATTACATCATAGTTCTTAATAAAACATTGAAATTCTGTCCTTTTACATCTCTATTTTTGGCGAGTTCCTACAACTTTGTATACTCACAGAGACTGCAATCGAATGACAATTAAAAGGTGGGTCCCTAAAAACTAAAAACCACACTATATCGCAACAATACAGAGACGCAACATTCAGATTTTCTAACATACTCTCTAGAATTATGTAAGGTAACAAGTAGAGATGTAAAAGTATCCGGAAAAATCGCTTCTTTCGGGTTTTTTCAATTTCTTACAGCTTTTTTCATGCTTCAATCTACTGTTTAATGGTTTTTTACGGATTTTCATCCTTCGTACCGTTTAAATCAGAACAGCTTTTTCCCTTCGATAGTTGAAATATTAGGGAATTTACTAACCTACTCGCATATTTATATTTCTCTATTTGTTTTAATTCAATTGAGAACTCAAATATTAATTTTTAATTTAAACAACACCACTAACATTCCTTTCTATCAGACTTGTTCAAAGAATAGCTAACGCCTTGTTTACATTTTATTTGTTGTTGTTACTTAACTACATTCAATTAGTTGGTTTCTTTATTCCAAAAAGTTCACAGGACAAAGCCAGCCACGCATTTTTCCGGATTTCCTATTTTACATTGAAATTAATTGTGGTTTTCCGATTTTCCGCCGGCCACCAACTCAATTTGAAAAGGGAAGGACGATTAAATTATATCTTCACTTTTATTTCCTGTGAGCATTATAAAAATTGCAAAATCTCTAATTTGAAATTATTTTAAAACAAAAAAAATTTTGAAAGCCCTTCGTTTGTTTATTTAAAGGAAAAAAGCAAAAAGCCGACCTTGCTTTTAATGGTACGAAACATAAAAAGCGGAAAAAACCATGACTCGATTAAAGCATGAAAAAAAAAACTGCAAAAAACCATAAAAGCCGTAAAAAACAGAAGAAAGCATCTACAGTAACAAGGGACATTCATACCCTTTTGTATGTTACAGAATAGTCAAATGGCCAATGGGGGCTCAGTAAGTTCTTTCGTCCATTTATTACAGGTCCTAATGGTTGTATTTTTTTTATAATTTCTTATAATTTTGTGCAGTTGAACTAATTGCAATCAAGCTAGATCTTAGTTCCCGTAACTGCACAGACATTACATTGCAGGCGACGTTACTTCGCGATTATATATTATTCAAGCGAGCGAGACCTTAATTTTTATAGTGGCAATTGAGACTACAGGACAGCAAGAGAAGTGACCTGAAATGTGATGAAAAGGATAACAAATAAAAGAACAATCAATTTTAACTCTAAAATCATTACAGATTAGAATGACATTTATTATTATGATTTATTTTATAAATGTTTTGTGGAAATTAAATAAAATTTGTAAAAATCATAGAAGACAGAGCTTTCTCAGATGCGTACAAGGTATCCTGTCCAATCATCATCAATCTCACATTACTTTAAAAATTAAAAGTATAAACTTCAACTTTTCATTATTTCTCATAACTAATAAGGTATTTTACTTAAGTTCAAAATTATGTTCTCCCTCCCATCGAAACTCATCATTAGGCAATCGTGTAACGTAAACGTAACGTAAGTATGTAACTAAGAGAAATAATTATATAAAAATACTGTTCTCATCAGTATATAATAATTGCGAGTTGTACAAACTGAAATCAGTTCTCAAATAGAACTATAATTTAAGTTTTATTAAGTAGTTAATAAAACGTTGGTATTCATTTACAAAATAAAGCTTTTCGAATTTTGCATTTCACTTCATAGTCAACGATCCAAACTTAAAACGTACGAGTGTTGGTTTTTGCTTCGACAAATTCAGAGAAATTTTGCTTTGAGCTCTTTTCGATTCGGAACTTGTCCCTACAATATATTTTGTAGTATAATTTGAATTAAAAAAAAAAATAGAGGGCCTCTCTCAGCATACTCATCCTTACAGGAGTAGGTGTGGTTTGTTTTTATCTCGTTCTTGCAGCTACAAGAGTTCTTCTTCGAAATGGTTGTGCACCAATCTCTTATCTTCTCTTCACTTCGCAACAATCGACCAATTGCAAGGGGTTAACATTAAGAAATCGCTACAAGTGCTTCTATTTACTCGGAGATTTGCCTCATTTTCACTTCATGTTAAATCTATATATATGTAAAAAGTAAACCTTAATTTATAATTACATACGTACAGACCACAACGTTCATGTTGTCAAATTTATGTAATTGCTATAAATTTTAAATATATACACAATGGAGAGAATAGTCAATATAACCTCGAGCGTGTGCTTGAACGGCGCTGCTCGCTTTGTTTCAGATCTGATTTTCACTTCATCATTTTATTTTTACTTTTACTTTTTTCATTATTTATGTACATTCGGATTACTTTTACTATTGTTCGACTTTATTCTTACTGCGGTTATACTTAGTGTCCGTAAAAATTGGGTAAATTATATGTCAAGAAACGAAAGGTGTCTAATCAGGAGAGTTTGAAGAATTCGAAACGAATCTGCTCTAGTTGTGAACATTAACCGGAAAGCGAAACCGAACGAAAAGGGGAGGAAGGTGGAGGTCGATGATAGCAGAGTAAAACATAATTTTCCTTATCGTACAGTACTACTACCAAGTATTTTACAAAAATTTATTACGCTCTTAAGATCTAATGATTTTCCTCGTCCTCGCCGTCCTCGTCATCGTCTCCGTCGGCGTCCTGCTGTTGCTGCTGCTGCTGTTGTTGCTGCTGCTGTTGCTGCTGAACAGCTTGTGCTAGCTGCTGCGCTTGTTGTTGCTGTGCTTGTTGTTGCGCTTGCTGTTGCTGCACTTGCTGCTGCATTGACGGCGCAGATAGAGGAATCTTTCCCTTTTGCTTATACTCTGTCATTTCCTGTGAACAAATGTCATCATTAAATGTCAAATACGAAATTCCCAACTGTCTACGCGCTTATTATAACCAATAATCTACAGCAAGAAAAGAGTGGGCTGCTTGGTTGGGCCGACCCCCTTGGTAAGGTATATCTTCCAGCGATGCAAATCATTTTCCACATATAAAAAGGGTCCGAAATTCGGACAGAATACCTTTTCGATATAAAATTTTTGACATTGCAAGAATTTAAAATTTTACTCCAAACAAGTTGATGGTTCAGGCACAAAAAGCTCTACTCCAGGATAATAAACAAATAATTATATTTTAGCAAATTTTCATACAATCTTAAGAAAACTCCTGCAGAATACTGACATTTGGACTTTACGTGTCCTTAATAAAACTAAATTTGAAATTTCAAGACATAAAACGAACAAAATTTAGCACTTAAAGAAAAGAAAAGCGCTATATCCCCCGCTGCTTAGCATACAAAGACAGTATTTTTCTTTATTTAAATAGTTGCCTCTCCTCTTTGAGATTAAATTCCCCAGTTAGGATATCTGAATATGTGTAGAAGGAAAACAATGTAGGAAATCAATAATTTAAATGGTAAATCGACTGTTCACCGACCAAGAATTCAAGTTTCCTTCGTACCATCATGTACAAATCCTTTTATTATTTTGTTTTTTGACGCTTTAGTTATAATCTAAATACATTCAGGCTTATCGTCGTATTCGTCCCCAACGTAATAATAAGTTCTGAAACCGATGTTTTTGTTTTGCTTTTGTAAAGCGACAAAAAAAAAGGAATTTGGAACTTTTCCCATTCGGAACGCATAAAATGACAAGGCTGATTAAAAAACGTGCGTCTTCGTCCTTTTCGTCTAGTGAGGACGTAAGCTTCCGGATCTATTGATTTTTGCATTGTTTCTTAATAAAAGACTTAGGGCCGTATGCATCAAGAAATATTAGATTTTCTTGGTCTTAACGGTATTCATCAACCAATAAACAGAATAATTTTCGATTTTTCCAAATGGGTTTAAAAAAAAAAATGAACTTTCTATGAGAAATTGTAAAATAGCCAATTTAAGAAGAAACGAAAAAACCTCACGTTTTACTATCCACAATGTAGATATTGAATAGTTTTAGGAGTTATTTCGATTAGTCACATATGAAAAAACGTGTTATACTCTCAGAATACCATCCGTCTACTCTGAGAGTACCAGCAGATTAGGAACTATTTGTTACTTAATAAACTTATTATTGATGATTTCGAACAACTAGTGGTATTTTTCAATATATGTATTAATTACTAAAAAATCTTAATACTTGCTATCTATTGGTTCCAAGTGATGCATTAGGTGAGAACATCTGAAAATTTTATCGGAAAGATGATCATGATAAAGGAACGCTGTTTCCGCCTCTGCACCTAAGCATCTTTTAATTCGCTATTCAGTTTCTTCAACGCGAATTGATTACTTATCGAAGCCATTTTATTAAAAAAAAGGAAATGTACCTCACATCAAAGAACGAAAAGCTTATTTTTTACAAGAACGCCTCCCTCTTCATAAAATTAAAACAAAAAATGCAATTATTGTACTCACCCTCTCATATCGGGCTTTGTCTTTTTCCGCCATTAACTCGTACTTCTGTTTTGTTTCAGCATCAACGTCAGACCACTTTCTGCCTAATTCTTTTGCAATATCACCTACACCGTATTCAGGATTGAGAGCTTTAACTTTATTACGTTCATCATTACAGAACCAAAAGAACGCTGACCTGCAAAGAGAATAAACACATTTAAAAACCAAACTTCCACTTTTCATTATTTTCTTTCAACGAACTCACAATGATCTTTTGGGTGCATTAGGATCTTTGTTCTGTTTTCGTTTCTTTCCTCTGCCCAGAATGACACCTTTAGGTGGAACATAATTTTGCATTTCCCTATCGTACCTCTGTTTATCTTTCTCTGCCATTTCATGGAACCGCTTTTTTTCCTTATCCAACATTGTCTAAAATGAAAAGTTAAGCGTAAAATTTTTAAGTGCGGTGCAAGCTTTTGCATTTATTAAATAATTTTTACATTGTCTCCTGCCCTCTCTTGAATAACAATCGCAGCAATAAATCCCATTCAGCAAATAACACATTGTAGGCGTAGTGTAATCTTACTCGAGGGAAATTTATGAATCCTAACAGTAATATTTCACGCTTTACAACAATTTGAAAGCGACATTTTTTCATTTTAATTGGAACATTTTGAGCGAAAAGGCAGTATCCGACAACAAAATAAAACCCGCGCAACGTAGGAAGCAAACTAATCGATTTTAATCGGCGATAGGGGGGGATATATGTTGAAAGCGAAATTAAAAAACTTCGGGGTGACATCACACGTGCAAATGCTAATAATTGAGATTGTATTCGTACTTTTCCATCAGTCCATCCTTTGTTTGATATAACTACCTAAATCTAAACCTGGCTATAATAATAAAAAAAAACTAAGCCCGGAATGACATTGTCAAAAAGTACTGCTTAAATATATTTCAAATTAAAATGATATTAAGTGTTAAGGATATAACGGGATTTAGAAATGTATATATCTTATATCGCAAATGGAACACACCTATAGTTTTACAATTTTCATATGGTCTATGATGAATGCAAATTCAATACTATTTTAATGCAATATTTAAAATCACAAATAAAACAACACTTTAGGTTGCAGAGTCCTTTGCGACACGTCTAGACTAGGTATTACTCTCAATGGTATATGTAATTAATGCCAAAGATAATCACCTTCTCTTGCAGATTGAAATGATTCAGTATTTTCCCCAAAGTTTTCCTATCATCTCAAAGTGTATATATTAGAAAACTTGACGTGCTCCGCATCTAGCGATATCTCATTAATATTATAAAATTTTAAAAATAGTCTGCATAAAATACAATTATTCTTTGTAATGGGACTTATTTCGGGAAGTAGTGTGGTGGCATCCGGGCATCAGGAGCCGGCCGTGAAGGCCAGAGCTGAGACTCAAGTGAGCCTCATGCTCTAGACTGAGCCAGCCGGGAGATCTCACAGGAGGCACGAGAGTATTCCTCCCGACCTGTCGCTCAACCCTAATGAGAGGCTGACGAAAGCCGAGAGGAGCTCTCACCCTCGGAAGACCTCGCCATGGACCTCGCCCTAATGAGAGGCGAGTATCCAGGACAAAGTCCTGCCAAGGGCTCGCTCCCAGAGTCTCCAGGACAG
>QYTT01085396.1:93942-105410 GCA_006980735.1 Dasypogon diadema | reverse complement strand
GTCACGTACACTCTCGCAATACTATGAAGATATATTAGTAGTTGTCCGCTTCTCGAAATTTCCCATTCTATTGACCCGATCGCACCACCGTTCTTCTTGACAATTTTAGTTTAGTGTTAGTGTCACTTTCCTCTTGTTAAACTCCCTGTAGTTTGCAGTTCGATGGAGATAAAAATGGAAGCGGAGAGGGATTATGTTGCTGATTGACGAACGATCTCTTACTTGCCAAAAGTGACAAGTCAGAAATGTCAAGTGACCACAACATCTTTAATTAAAAGTTTGGATGGAGAATAAACTTTGAAATTCATTCATAAAAATGAAACATAAATAAAAAGTGCTCCCATTCACTACGCGAACTTCTGAGAAACGATTTATCTTTTATTTGCGATAAAGCTCAAAACTAACTCATTTAATTTTCGTTGAGGGAAGAAAGTATGTCAATATAAAATTTGGGTGGCATGAGTTCAAACAATATAAACGCGGCACAGGACAGCAACAAGGGCGGCGGAAGGAACAAGTCGATGCCGATGCCGAACCATGTTCGTGAGTATGTGCGTAAAATATTCGGGTAGGGGGAGGGTGATGCTCGAGGTGATGGCGACGGTGACGGTGGAAATACGAGGAGAACCAAGTCTCAAACAAACTTTCCACCCCCTATGACTAATACCACCATTTTTAGGAATCCACCCTTTCCTGCTTTCCAGAACCCACCCAACCACTCTTCCTCCTCCCTTCTTCTTTTGGCAATACATTTTAAAGCTCGCGCGCGAATGTTCTCCATTGATTTTTGAGGAAAACTGAGGGGGATAGAAATATATCTTGCCCACAGCCACTTACGTAGGTTTTTTGGAGACGGGGTCTTGATTTATGATTTTTCATGAGTTAAATTAGAAATTTTATTCAGAAATTTTCTGCGAGGTTCTATTTAAATATGTATAAACTACTTTGCATGCATATATGTACTGCCTCTACCCCCCAGAGATAAATGGTTTTATAGAACCAGGCAATTGCTTATTTTCTTTACCAACCAATCTGTGTTTTAATTTGTTTCACTTTGTGTATCATAATTGAGACGTGTACGGACCAGGACCTAAGGATGAGGACGCAAATAATACCTACCTTCCACCTTTCTGCACATTTCCTAGAAAATTCAGCAAATATAACTGTTTCTTCGGGATGTTTTTTCTTATGTTCTTCCCTGCAGGTTTGCACGAAAAATGCATACGCCGTCATTCTACCTCTGGGCTTAGCATCCACTTTTCCACGAATCATTGTACTGTGTTGTTGCTTCTGTAATTGGATTTGTTGTTGCTGTTGATTGTTCTGATGATTCTGTTGCTGTTGCTGTTGTATTTGATCAGCTAAATGTTGGTTCTGCAAAGATGTAAGCAAAATAAATACATGAGAGTAAACATGGTTAAATAAGAATTGACGAATTTGCTCATGAAAACTTGAGCCCTCATAAGCAAAATTTCAGAAAGGTAAATTTTACAAAGCCCACGAAGTATAATTGCTGACGAAATGTGGTGAAAATACTTTGGAATGGTATTTTAACGTGCTTTGCTTTATACTGACTGTAATTTATTGGTCGACTTTTTTAACAAGTTTGATGGCTCTCCGAATTATGTCGATACTGTAATTAGAAATTCCATTTTGCAAAATAAAAGGATTTCCCACTAAAAAAAAACTACAGAAAACACTCGCTTTCTGCTAATAATGAAAACTATGGTAATTGCCGTTAATAGGAGGGCGCATTTTAAGAAGTTGCTTTAATCGAATTAAGGATTGCAAAATATCAGAGTCTTTATTATATATAAAAAAAAAAACATAGGAATAGATGAAACTCATGAAAAAGAAAGGAAGACATCAGAATATTAATACTGTGCTTATTTTAATGGTATATGGTTAAAGTTATGAACTTGCGCAACTCTGATCCGCTTAGGAATACAGCAAAAATATCTTTATGTTTGTAGGCAACGAAAAAGCTCTTGGAAAAATAGAGAAAAGGATCAATTACTTCAGTTAACGACAAGAAAAACACACTTTCCTCGTCTTCAGTGCTAATGATTAATGTCGAATTTTATTCCAGTTTTTCATTAGTTTATATGATTTTTCATACCCCACCTGAAACAGGTCAAAGCTTTGTTTCTAGCTTGTAATTCGATCAGTTATCCTTCAAAAATACTCGCACAATTGTAATAACACCTAATTTTGTATTGTAAAGACGTTGACTTGAACTTGAATTAAAATTTTCATGAATAAAAATGGTTTTTATGTATGCTAGCTGAAAGTTCGACGATTTCCTAAAAGAAATCTTTAAAACTATCTACTCACTTCCTCCGTCATTATTCCTACTTAATTCGCACTTGCAGCACATACCCTTAATACGAGATATCTCGTAGTTGGCAACGAATGCGTTAAGAGCTACCCAAATTTATACAATATCCTCCAAATCGCTGGATCTAAGTATTGAAATTATAAAAATAAAGAAGGATCACAAACATCCTTACTCTGAAAATTGTCAGAGGACTGTAAGTACAATACTCGTGCTGTTGAACAAAAAAAAAAACAACTTCACATCAAAATGTTAAAATCACTAAAATCACAACACAAGTTTGTAAGAATAAAGGCTTTGGATCATTGTATTATTTGACCTAAGGTATGGAAATCATTACAACTTTTATCATTGCGAGATATTAATACAAGGCCTGCCTGTTTATTCAAAAGGTTTTAAACGAAACGAAACTTTTGTCCAAACTGCGTCTGTTAATTTCTGAAATTGGAGAAATTGGATAGCTCACTGTTTCCAGGAAGAGTGAGCTGAGAGTATTTATTGCCAACACCTACCAAATATTTAAAAGCAATCGGCAATATTTGGAGATACATTAATAAAGCGCTGTAGTAATCATTAACATGCTCAACGCGAGGCTTCCTCTGCAAAAAGAAGTTTTCTCATATTAAATGGGCCGAAAGTTTGCAGTGAGTTGAAGGAAAGTATTAAGATTTGAAAAAATATCAAAATAAAATCTTGTCTTCGACTTAGATAAATTCTTAATAGAGAAAATTCTAATCTTCTACGATTATAATAACATTTGTTTTTGGTGTATGGTGCTGGGTTTTTTTTGGCAGCAGAGTACAGTCATACATGAATACTGGGTTAAATTGACTCTGTTATTTTACAGAGTTGATAAGCTTACTGGGTTATTTAAGTCTTAAGTCCTATCTCAGGTTTGCTTAAAAAGAGGAAAACTGAAGAAAAACATTTAACTCTGTACTCCATAGATTCCAGCCCTTCTGAGCTTTCATTACTCCGTTGACCCAAAAAAACACAGCTTTAGTCATATGTTTAACACTTTAACTGCCACGTTACTCATATAGACTGACAGAATGTTGTTCAATAAAAATTTAGAATCAACGAGTTAATGCCATGTGGGACGAATATGTCAACCACCTAAAAGCTGAAATCGATCTGCTTTTGTTCATCCATCGCTTTTCTCAACTTCCAAATTCTTTTCATTTGCTTTTATTTGCTGTGGGCTGGCTGGATATAATCTTGCACTTTCCTACTCTATCAAATTTTAAAGAAAGTTTCTCGTGAAACAAATCACATAGAACGAATTTTAGTGTTCCAAATTCTTCGAAGGAAAAGGATTTTTCTTTATATTTGGAATTAATAAGGCGCTGATAAACATGTTATGAGAATAAAGGTACAACGTAAAAACAAAAAAGATATTTTTAAAAGAAGAAACTGGGACCTTTTCTACATAGTATGGTTTTTTAAAATACGCGCATTAATGAAAACGCCCAGAGTTTTGTCAGAGTTCATTAAAGAACTTGATGAAATCCATATGTTTCTCTAAAAGAACGAGGAACTAAATTTTTATGTAACAATTTGTTTTCTTACACGGAAAAATTGCTTCAATACCAAACTTATATTTGTAGGCTATATATACTAATATTTTTGAAAATTGACAACATAATCAGCTTTTCCGTTCTTTATACTTCAAAGCATTTCAAAGATATATTCTTGACTTTTATTTTTGAGACATTTAACTTATATTGATGATATTAGAAATCAGAACTTGCTACCGATTGTTATGCAAAAATATTATTAGACTTTTCCATTAACGTCATAATAACTCTCAAGAAACAACTTTTCACAGATGGTAGAACAGTTTGCAAGCAAATGGTAAAATCGCTTTTTTTTCAACGTAAATAAAATAAATTATTGTACTTTTTCTTCGTTGTTTCTCTTATAAAAAAAAAATATTGTAACCGACAGATGTTATTGCTGACACTTCCAATAATAATTTTTTTTTCAAAATTCTTTTCTTCATGATTTTTTGGCCAGAATAACACAATCCGAAACATACCGCCAACATATTGAAGAGGTAGGTGCTGTATAACTGCTCAAAAGTATTACTAACTCCTCCAGAATCGCTGGAACCGACGTTATTGAGAACCTGTGAAATAATAAAATGGGATTTGAAAAGACCAATTTTTCACAAATGAAAGACAAATTTTTTAAGTGACACTCAAAATACGGAGAAAACTAATCCAGGTTTAAAAATTGTAGAAATTTGTAATATGCAGAATATGTACCTAATTTTTTGTAATATGGTGTGTACGGAAGCTAGGCTCACCAGGGGTTGATCTAAACCAATTTTGGTAAATTAGGTAGCGTTTATTTTGAAAGTGGTGTAAGTTACATTTCTCAACTTTAGCAAAAAATCGAAATTTGAGTGTAACTTCAGCACTTTAAAATATATTTTTGCTATAGTTGTAAAAGTGGACTTACACCACTTTCAAAATAAACGGTCCAATTATTCACTAAATTTTTACTTATAAAAGGCAACATTACAGCCACGCTAATAATTGAAGGACCCATGTCCACGGAAAGAACGAGCGAAGTCACATTTTCTTAATTTCTCGGGAGAAAACTTTCAGAGTTTTTCGGCTTGAAGTTCAGCTGTATAAGAATTTTTAAGTGCTTATATAACGTCAATTAACATGTCATTTCGCACGTTCTTTCTACAGACCCTTGAATTATATTTCTTTAGTTAATGAACCCAAGAAGATCGCTTTGTGAGGAATGAAAATATAATAAAATAAAATAAACAATTTAAGTTGAACCCTTTCAAACATTGTGGAACGAGTATAACAAACTTCGGGCTTCTAGACTGTACTATCTATAAACTATAAACTTTATCGGTCCTTAGCATTTTGCATTTGTATACATACGTACTGATAATGCCCTAAGCCTCAGTGACTCGCAACTTAATTCAAAAACAGTAATCATAACTCATTTCTTTCGAGTCTTGATTCGTCTAAAACTTTTGAATACATATACATACTCTACTGGGCACAATGTTTTGGTGATATATTCTTTAAATTTGGATATTTTCAAAGTGTTATTATGAATTAATAACCATTATTTAGACATAAACACCTTAGTACTTCTGACAATAACGCTACTTGATGTTATCGGCAGGACAAGGATAATTGAAATTGGTCTTGATAACGTTGTGTAAGTTTTTCCTACCTCTATCGATTTGGTCGAATGTGATTACTAAAATTTGAATTTTCTACTTCTTTATAAATATTAAATAAAATATGTAAAGCGAAGCAAGAGAATCTAATCTAATCTACTCATCTAATACTAGACCTCTACTATTTATACTTTCTGCACTTTTTATATCAAATTCCTAACAAATTGGTCTAAAAGTGCAGAAAGTACGATAGTACAGGCGACATATGTTAATGAACAGACCTATTGTTTTCGAGAGTTGTTAACAAATTAGCTGGGTTCTTTTGGCAGCAGAGTACAGAGTTGTCATACATCAACTGGATTAAATTAACTCCGTCATTTTACGAAGTTAATAAGTTTACTCGGTTATGTAAAGTTGATTTTACTCTCCATAGCAATTAAAACAAACATAAATGTGAACAAAACTGACATTTAACAATCTTTACTTATCTCAGATTTGCTTAAAATAGGGAAAAAGAAGAATAATAGATTGCAGCTGTTCTTTTAAGCTTTCTTAACTCCATTGCTCAAAAAATCAGCACATGGACAGTTTATTTTGAAAGTAATGTAAGTCTACTTTCACAATCACATTGAAAATATAACTGCATTTACATTTCGATTTTTGCTAAAATTAAGAAATGTTACTTACACCACTTTCAAGATAAACTTGCACCCGTAATAAAACGTTTTAAGGTCAGACAAACGAACTATATCGTAAGGTTATCCGCATGCTGTTATGACAAGTTCGACTACATCGTCCTACTTTTTACCCGACTTATTTCTGGATTTTTATTTAAAAAGAAGTAATAATATCATCGAAAGCTGGTAAAATTTAGCATCCTCTATTCACATAGTAAAATTAAAAATTTCGATACAATACTTTTAATAAATGTCCAAAATTGTACACCAAGGGAAAACAACATGGAGGACAACTTTGATAAATTTAAATAAATATCCATCGTTGCTAAAGTCGATATTATTACGCATTGATTTAAAACCGAAGTCAAACAGAAAGTTTGTATGAATTTTCTTCATAGCATAAACCGGAAAGCATGGATCCATGTTTTCTCCATTATTTTGTATTTTAGTATTTTTTACGTATTAAAAATCTACTCTATTAAAATATTATATTTAATTTTGCACGTGTACACCATGAAGAAATTACGTCACGTTGGACTTTTATTCGAGTCTTTCAGTAAAATTAAATCGAAGAACATTTTCCATTGCTAAGTGAAAACCGGTTTTGGTAAATCGTGCAGTGGAGTATGTAGGTATTTCGTTTGAATTTAAATTCCACAGACTTTTCGCTCCACGTCGGTACTAGACTGCACCACTACGCGACAAAGAAGCCAAAGTATAAAAACGAATATGATTTTTTCTTATCAGAAATCATAGGAAGGTTCGACGGCCAATAATTAAAGCAATATGAATCACGCCTCCTATTTTTTCACCTGGTCTTATCGTCGCCGAAAATAGCATTATGGGAACTGGAAATGAGAATTTTTTATTATATCTGCTGCCGCCACCTGTTCCACTCACACAAAATTGTACTTTCTTGGGTGCTGTTGGTGTGCAGAAATCACCGAAACCCAACACGTTGTCGGCTAATGAACTGAGACGGTTGCTGTGTAGTCTTTTCCCCGGCTTTCTCACATTTTATCAAAGAAGTGTGACACATTCGTGACATAACAACATGTGCTTGGTAGCTGCGGGTGAGCGTAAAAGCTAAGTACAAAATGTGAAACGACTTGAAGGAGAATGATTGACGGTGCGTAAATTTATTCAATGTAAAATGCAACGTCTTACTAATGAAGGAAAAGTCAAAATCTCTTCAAGTTAATGAATGAATTGCAAACGAATGAAAGAACGCCAGAGCTTTTTGGGTAAAATTCGCCGTGTATCATGGGGTCTTGTTTGGGTGCACAAATTCAACTCGGAAGCACATTAATAATTTTAGTTAGTAGAATATCCTTCAGTTTGGTCCAGAATATGACAAAATACCATTATTCGTATAAAAGGCACCAACAAACCTTTGCACAAGATTATCGAATTGTGTGTTCTATTTAGACTCAGTTGTAGATTTTGATTTTCTTGAAATTTTTTTTATTTATTTGAAAAGAAAAATACACAGAAATGTTAAAATCTACCGAGCGCTTTTTTCTTTTGTATTTATATTGTGCTTAACTTCTGTATTTATCTAACATACTGCTTATTTTATTCCTCTGATTTTCTTCCCAATATATTTTTAAGTAAACCTTCCTAACTACCAATAGAGAATCTAAAAAGTTATAAATTCCAAGTTTATAATTCATCAGGTATAAGTGTAACTATCCACTCTTTATTTCTTTCTAACATTCGAGCAAACTTAAAACGAATAAAGTGAAAAATGTATTTCTGGGCCAAGTATCGTTACTTGAGAGCACCAAAGCACCCTCTACTTTGTCACTATATAGGTGTTATTCTGTTAAATTTCCAGCACTTATCTTTGTACACATTCGTTTCTACGGAAGATTTTACTTAGTGTCTGGTAGTTTATGGAAGGCGTTCTTTATATTAGCATATGGATTGCCACATTTCATTCAGCTATTATCCCCCAGATACGGGTGAACATGAGAGTAAAACTTTTAAGATATTAACTTTTAATGAAATCATCAATACTGAGATTTCTTCCGAACAACTATTATCACTTCATCAGAATAAAAATATAAAAAAAGTAAGCAGAGTCCATTAACAGGAGAGCTCTTTTCCATCAGAATAACGCACAGTTTTGGTTTTAATAATAGAATTTAGAAAGTAAACATTGAACTGCCGTATCATCCAAACCTTCCTTTTACTATTCCATTTATTCAGGAGTATGCAAATCCATATAACCAACTACAAATAAATGAACTAGATAGAGTTAACACGTTCCCTGCCACGTGTACGTTTTCGGTACATGCTTGAGAACATAACGAGTAATTTGAACGTAGATGAGAGAGTTACTCTCGGTGACTAAAGTCTGGCAGTGAACTGTGAACATATGTTAATGATGTCTGATGAGTTCTTAAATAATATAATAATAAAAATATGTCAGGTCATAGTAAAAATGATGACTGCTAGGTTCAGGCATCGACGCCATCTATGACTTACTAAAAGCAATTTATGTTTAGAATTAGTATTCTTATTTTGTTTCTCGAGTAGTGGAAAAAATATATGTAACTACTAAAAATTTATATCTAATCACAGTTAAAAATAGAATGCTTTTGAACCCTTTCGCTACGACGAACGACTATAGTCGCTCGCTTTTCTGCCCATACTAAGATTTACCGTGGACCCTGGATTTCTATTCAATGCTCAAACGTTTTATTATACATACAATTTTTTCTCAGGGTGAGATAAAGTAAATCCAATAATAATTAATAACGAAGGAACAAATATTTTCCGAATCAGTTTCATCCGAACGCTCTCCGAATGCTCGCTGTAGTGCGCAATGTGTGCACCTTTGACGCGCCGTTTCTTTTACAGGGAGCACCTCGCGCAAGACCTTCGCCGGGAAAGGAAGGTCCTTAAATAACAAAATCTAGGGTTTCAAAAAAATGCAATGCAATGGATGCATTTTTATTATGAAAGAAGTTAATTTAACATTTTTACGTCAGTAAAAAATCAACAACTATCAATTAGAAATCTTTAACTTTTTCAAAATAAGTTACACGCTAGTTTTTGCATAGTAATAAGTGGAACCTAAAAACTGTACCGCTAAAGCACTTACTAAAGTATATAAAACGAAATTCCTGAAAATTATACAGAAATGCAACATACAAACGATTCACTGTGTAAACTGCTATCCTCGCTACTTAAGTGAACCAACTTTCTAAGAATGACTGTATAAATATAATAAAAATCAAAAATAAATTTAAAAAATACTTCCCCACTAACAAAAACGTGCTTGAAATATTGCAAATAAATGTAGAAAAAATAGTATCTAGCTACTATTATCACGCAAAACGTTAAAAGCTTAAATCATTCCATCTTGTACTATACTTAACGCTTATTATGAATTAAAAACAGGGCTAAACTTGGACTATCCATCATCCGCTAAAGAGCAGCATAATAAGCGAAAAATGACGGAAAACTATTTCGACAGCAGTGCAGCATGTGTGGGCTTATAGTGTGCTGCTGTAGTCGTCTTTTCATTAATTCCCAGCGTCGTGAGTACGTACGTAGGGTAGAGTGTAGTGTACACATGACACACCGCTATTCCGGCAAATAAATTGATGCATACATCTCAGGTCGTTTTAGGAGCTAGAGCCAGCCACGTGGTGTTTACCTCTTCACAGAAGTGAGATCTTTGCACTCAATGAAAAGAATTAACAAATATGCTGGCAAATTAGAATTAAAATTTAATAAATGCATGCAATTGAGGGAGAACTGAAGCCATTTTGTTTGCCCAAGTTAATTTCATCAAAATAAATATTTCTCTCTAACAGACAGTGGAATCCAAATATCAAATTTCATTTTCTATTTCACTTAATGCATGAATGAGCGAGTTTTCGATTTTTGCCTCAGCGGCCAAGTATGCAATGCACGGCAGAGGAAAAAATGTAAGAACTTAGAAAGCTGTTAGTCTCATGTATGGCGGAACATACGAGGTACACGTACTTTGCGCAAGTACCGCAGCCGAGAGAGCTTGGAAGAAATAAAGATGTCTGCCATCAACTTAGACTGCTGCTACCATGACGTGTTGTTTTTCGTATATAGCAAAAACTGGAAATTTTAAAGAATTATTGACGCGATGAAATTATATTTTGATATACACCATTTGCAAGAATGGTGAAAATTCTTTATCTTTACTGCTACTTTTTCTATACAATTTTATTTTTTCCAGTGTCCGTAAAAAAAAAAAATTCAGAAACTTTGACTAGTCTGAATCTTCGGTATGAACTTCTCGTGCTTGGAAAATTCCCAGGGAACCGCTATTATCTCCGGCTCCCCTTCTTTTCCTGTAATAGATCACTACGACTTGACGAGACTGGATAAAAAAGTTCTTATTAATTCTTTATTCTTTTAGGTCTAATTAATCAATTGCAAGGAAAATTCGTAATTCATGGGATTACTCACATTTTACATGAGTCATTTGGAAGTTAAATGGACCATTAAAGCTTACGCAGCCCCATAAACTAAAATGATGTTTATGACAATAACAGAGGAGTCTTCTTTCGTTTCTTGATCGTTAAATTTTAAATCTATAGGTTGTATTTCAGTTTTGAGATTCTATTTTAGCCGTAGAAACATTTTTATTTTTAACACAGTGATGTGGGTATTAACGAAAGGTTTGGGCTTCCATACTTTAAGGCAATATGTTACACATTAGGACACAAATATTAACCATTATTTTTCTCCGTGCTGCTTTTGAGGCAAGTGGATTCAAACCGAAAAATAATGATAAAACACAAAGAAATAATTCAAAAGTATTCATAATTCAGTAGAAATCACACAGAAAGGATTCAATTCAATTCTATATATTATGCAAATTTACACCCAATTTAGACGAGAGGGATTTTTCCCCATGGGGATCCAGTTCTTGCGGGAGGGAAGTGAGGGAACGAGCGGAACAGCCGTCACGCGTTGATCGCTCACTGCATCGGTTTTCTGGATTTTCTTGGCTTTCTTTATCTGTTTTTCACACAATGGTAATTGAAAAACTAAACATTTCGCGTACGTTAAAACCCCTCTCGTAAAAACCTACACGAGTTAATACGTGCGTCTTGACGGCAGTAACACACGGAAAAATCCCCATCGTCTAAATCCGCACTTAGGAGTCACCGGTGACCCCTATTTAAAAGCTCTCTCAGGTCGAATGCATTTTAACACGTAATTCTCTCACGAAAGCTTTTATGCTAATTGTAGCATTCAACGTGTTAAGTCCCAAAATCAATTTTAAATAGGCGAGATCGGAAGAGCG
>QYTT01085396.1:78971-93922 GCA_006980735.1 Dasypogon diadema | reverse complement strand
CTAAAATGATGTTTATGACAATAACAGAGGAGTCGTCTTTCGTTTCTTGATCGTTAAATTTTAAATCTATAGGTTGCATTTCAGTTTTGAGATTCTATTTTAGCCGTAGAAACATTTTTATTTTTAACACAGTGATGTGGGTATTAACGAAAGGTTTGGGCTTCCATACTATAAGGCAATATGGTACACATTAGGACACAAATATTAACCATTATTTTTCTCCGTGCTGCTTTTGAGGCCAGTGGATTCAAACCGAAAAATAATGATAAAACACAAAGAAATAACTCAAAAGTATTCATAATAGTATTAGATAATAACTATAGATAATATAATAATAACATAATAACAGTATTAGAAATCACACAAAGGATTCAATTCAATTCTATATATTATGTAAATTTACACCCAATTTAGACGAGGGATTTTTCCCCATGGGGATCCAGTTCTTGCGAGAGGGAAGTGAGGTGCATCGTTTTTCTGGATTTTCTTGACTTTCTTTATCTGTTTTTCACACAATGGTAATTGAAAAACTAAACATTTCACGTACGTTAAAATCCCTCTCGTAAAAACCTACACGAGTTAATACGTGCGTCTTGACGGCAGTAACGCAGGGAAAAATCCCCATCGTCTAAATCCGCACTTAGGAGTCACCGGTAACCCCCATTTAAAAGCTCTCTCAGGTCGAATGCATTTCAACACGTAATTCTCTCACGAAAGCTTTTATGCTAATTGTAGCATTCAACGTGTTAAGTCCCAAAATCAATTTTAAATAGGCGCAGTTTATTATGTTACTTTTTTTAGCATTAGAAATTTAAATATGTATAAGCTTTTAGACTTCTTACTCGGACATATAAAAACACACTTTTGCAAATATTTTTTTTTGGTAATTGTATTAATATGCAAGTATGAGTAACGCAGCACACAACCACATTCGCTGCCAACTACGAGTATACTCGTAAAGATTATAAGCTCTATAAGTGGATGGATTAATAAAAATAACCTCGTTTTGTTTATTTGATCGATTTTTATAATATATAATTTATAGATATGTGTTTTGCATCCCTGTCTACGCTGTACGGGTATTTTATTTATTATTGAAGTCCATACTTTTTACTTCATTTGTTTGTTAACTGTATTTAATACGCACTAACGAATCATTGAGGTTATATTTTTCTTTCAAAACTTGAAAGAAAAGGAGTAACTTTGCATTAATGCAATGCTGGCCGTTTAAGCATAACTTGCCCTTTGGGAAAATTACTGTGCCGCCCGTAAAAGACAATATTTTTATTTCCTTTAACACAATCTTGAGAAATCGACACCGATCCCAACGTTTGGTCCTGTCGTTACGTAATCCTTGACGTCAGCAATACAGCCGGCGCTAGGGGATTGTCACTGCAGAGGTGGCATAGGGGACCATTCTGGGACCAAACCTCTGAAACGCTATCTATGACAGCCACCGAAGCCTGCAGCTCGGTAAGAGGGGGGGAGGCCAACTAATTCTACGCGACAATAAGTCAAGTGAGGACCCTATATATATATGTGCCGTTGGTTTTGAACAACTTTTTTTTGGACGGCAGAATTAGCCCGGTGTGCAGGCTCAATAAACAATTTATTTCAGTTGTCGATGCCGATCATTGCTTCTAATTCTTCAACACTATACACGATCTTCCAAGGTATTTAGAAGCAGTCAGAGCAGTCCACCACGATTGCCTATTTATGTTGCTACATTTCCTGCATACAACCTGTTATAGCAAGGTAAATAGAAGAGAGAATTTGTAGCAAATTGTGGATAGTTATAAAAGGTGGTCGCTGCATTCGAAAATTCACTTAAGATGGTAGTCCTTGGCTGGTTTTAGCATTTTCATTGTTGTCACATATGTGCGTTTAAATTTTAATGAATTAATAAGCTTACTCGGTTATTTAAGTCTTCTGTGGGAAAATAGATGGCGCTTATTGGAAACTTTTATATTTAAAAGTTGATTTTGCTCATCATAGCAACTAAAGTACCTTAGTGTGCTTGAGAGGTTCCTCCAGACCCGCTGCATCTCAGACGTTCATATCAATTTGTGCTCCACAGACTGCAAATGAGGATCCTCCAAGGTAATTAGTCAGTTTCCTCGTACACCAAACCATAGGCAAAGAAAACTTCTCAATTACTGCGGTTACATGAGGACTTGAAGCCGACTTCAAGCTGGCTTGAGAGACATGTAACCTCCGATCGACTTCAAGTCGGCTTGACTCAAGCCGATCCGAAAAATTTGTCGGATCGACTTGAAGTTGATTTCGTATATCCACTGCTTGAGTACTTGAAACTCTGACAGCTTAGCGGGAGTAAATTTGGCATTTCTCAGAAGGTGGTAAAGCGTATAAAATGGCAAAACGAAGTTTGTGGAGTAATGCAGAAGCGGATTATTCCTTACAACACAAATTCGTTTTGACAATAGACTACAAATGTCAAAGAAGTTTCAATCCGATATCAAGCAATTTTCAAGTTGGCACTGTTGAAATCCCAGCTTGAAATCTCAAGTCGATTTCAAGTCGATTTCAAGTCGATTTCAAGTCAAGCTTTCAAGTCCTCATGTAATTGCAGTATATGAATGGGAAAGGTCGGAACGCATTTTCTTGAAAAGAGCTTTGAAAGATAGCTACACCAAAGCTTTTTTGCAAGAAGGCTACACACAACTTTTAAAAGGTGAAAAAATGCTTTGGTGCTACCTTTCAATTCAAGGCTCTCTTCAAGAAAATGCGTTCCGAGCTTTGCCATTCATTGAGAAGTCTATCTTTTCTTTGCCTATGACCAAACTCTAACCAACGCAATCATGAAAGCTATTGTGAAAATCCGCTTTGGTTTGAAATTTAAAAGTTATGTAAACTGAAATAAGTCCAACAACGAGTTCAGTCCTGATCGATCAACAACGATTGGGCTTGAAACCACGAATAAAGTTAATAACGGTATTTACTTATCTTGGAAATTCATAAGGTCAACAAATTTGATATTAGAGCAGTTCATTGTTATTCTAATAATTTCTAAGCTCCTCAAAAGCGAGCCCCAATTTACCTTATTTCTTCTTCGCAAAAATATTAACATCTGTAGGGAATGAATTAATTGTAAACCAGTTGTTGCTTCGTAAAAGCAATCATGAGGGAATACTGCGTTCTAATCAAAGTGCGTAGTCACACGAAAAATGACGCTTATTTTAATATTTTGCAGGTGGCGAACAGAAATTTACATGCCGCAAGAAAATTTCTGTGCGATTTTTATCGCTCAACTAGTAGCAAAAGTGTAGCCGAGCCATTCAACTTCTGCTTACTCCAATAAATATGGATACTCCTTTTCTTAAATTTTAAATAAAAGACTTATTTACGTTTTTCAATTCTGAACTTGCTAAATTTTTCTCCACATGTATATCTAGGGCTTCGATGGGTCAGTGGATAACGTTAGGGTTCATATTCGTGAGGATCTGAGTTGGAATCCTGCTTATAAACAACGCAATCCAATCTATAATCAGTAGGTGCAATTTCAACATTCGAATGCCTCATCCGTAGTTATGACTTGGTTATTAGTTATTCCTATAAAAAATAGAGGGAGCGATAATCTATAATCTTTTCTTCTTCTCCTTCATCATTCCGCTTGATATGAGCGAAACAAAAATTCATTATTTCCATCCTAAAACACTTCCATTCTATGTGGAATTATGTTCATCAAGCGATTTCCTCTGTATAAAAATACACGAAAAATATACAAAAGTACTTACAGCTATTGCTTGTCTTTCTTTTGGAGAAAGTGGGAGAAATTAATTAAATTCAAATTGATTATGAATGCTGCCTTCCATCAATTTTTAAATCGATTAATTCGCCTTGATATTACAATAAATTCAGTACCAAAACTCCTGATGATTTCGTAAAATTTCGTAGTACATTTCAGTCACTTATAGAAGCATCTCATGTATGGTAGAAGCCCGTAAATTTATGCTTTCAGTACACGTGACAGCAATTTAAAGTAACCATTCAATTCAGTTGAGCTAAGAAAGTATCTTTTGGATTGTTGAAAGGAATATTAGCAGTTGGATATAAAGGGTGTGTCAAGCAATTAGATCGTTAAGAATTTTACTAAATGTTCACATAGGTACAAAGCAAATATAATCTCTTTTTGTCTATGTGAGCGGTTGGCAACCTTTAGTACACCACGTAACACCGGTGGCACGTAGAATATTCTCAGGCGGAAAAAATGACGCAGTATTTATTTTTTAATAGATCTGCAACAAGAAGTTACTGCTATTTAATGCCACTGCTAAATGCTAGTTGAAATCTGAATATTTCAATGAAAATATTTCTAAACATAACATTTTTGGATTTGTGGATACGAAATCCTTTAGAAAAAGAAGCATTGATGATAGTAGTCTCCAAACAAACTTCAGAAATACAGAGTTGTACAAATTGCGGTTGAATAAGTAGAACCGTCTCTTTTTACACGGTGGATGCGTAGCAAGTAAAAACAAGAACTACGTGAAGAGACCGCGTAAAGGTAGGTAAAATGTTAGTACTGCAAAAAAATTAAAATATAAAGATGTACTCAAATATTCAAAATACACTCGGGTCTCCCTTTTCACAAACATAGCAGTAAGGCGTGAGTTCATATGCTTAAAGCTTGATTCAATTCTATTCCTGCAAAGAAGTCTAATACGTGCATGTACAACAGTAGTGCTTTGCAAAAGTCTGAATCCTTTAAAGAGTGCAATGAAACATTTAATTTAAAAAAAAAACTAATGAAGTAAAGCAAACAATCTATAAGCCTTTTTCTAGTAACACAGAATAAAAGAATAATAATACCGCGCATTTGAATTAGTGCATACAGTCTGCGTTGCAAAAGTCTCAATACATAGTAAAATAAAATCCAATTAGACTTTCGTCAGGTTTGTTAAAAGTTGTAATTAACTGAATTGAGTGAAGTTTCCTGTCCTAAGTGATTACGAGTAATATTAATAATAAAAATGTGAGAATGAGTTCTTAGAGCAAGGAAGCCTTTCACTCCATCCGATCGAAAACATATAATTAAATTAAAATAAAATTGGAAATCATACGCGAAAATACCAGCACCCCTAGACAAGCCCAGGGCAACTATAGCGTAATAAGACACTACAGGTCAGTTGATCCACGGAATCTCGAAGAAAGTGTAAAGAAAACCATTTTGATAATTGATAATTGTAATAAAGGAGATATCAACAAGTTTAAGGAATATTTTCTGTGTTGCCCAAGCTAACTTCTTGAGTACTTCACCGGACCTAGTCCACGTCATATGTTGTACGTTCGGAAGTCAACAGAAAATAACATTTAATTTGTAAATGAATGTATATATATATATAAAAAAAAAAAAGACACGAGTTTTGGAGAAATATGAGTGTTGAAACGAAAGCAGATTTAGTTTATTTGGTTCGGATGGAAAAAAAATTTGTAAATTTGTAAATTTGAAAAATACCCACAAAAATTTCTTTTTCAAAAACTTTTCAAACGGCAGCATTTTCAAGCAAATTTTAAAAACAGTGTTCAATAATGGAAACAAATGGTTAAAAATTACTATTTTCAGCCGGGAGATAATGCTTCCTGATGGGTCATTTATAATGTGGTCCACTTTTTAAAACACTCCCATAGAGCCCAGACAAAAATCCCACTGAAAACTTTAAAAAGCTATGCAAAAACTTGAAATACAAAATAAACAAACCTTTAAGAAAAATGGAGTAAAATTCCACCAAGATTAATGGAGAAGTTCTTATATTCGGTGCAACATGGACTGTAAATATTTATTTAACCTACGAAGCGCAAAGGTGGTTACTAATACACCTGAACCTTTTTATTTACGCGGTGGATGCGTACCGCATAAAAAAAGCACGCAAAAAAAGATGGATTGCAACCGCTCTTTTTAGATTTCATAATACCGTTGCCAAAAAAAAACACAGCTATATAACCTGCTTTTCGCACGAATTGCCCATTTGTGGATCGAAAATCTCCTAACGTATGTCGAATTTAATGTCTCCGTAGGAACAACGTAAACACAAAAGTTGTCCCATTTTTGGGTGGCCATGCTCTCTCCATGAGCCTAACACGCTCTTCTTAGAAGCCGGTTTTGGACGACTCAACTAGTCTAGTGTGTTGGGGCCCATTTGCATCTATAGCTGTGTTCTTTTGGCCAACAGAGTTATGAAAGCTTAAAAGAACGGTTGGAATCCATGGAGTATAGAATTGGTTCTTCTTCTTCTGTTTTTCTTTTTTAAGCAAGCCCGAGAGAAGTAAAAGTCGTTATTCATTTGAAATTTATTTTGGTGTCAGTTTTGCCCACATTTATGTATATTTTAATTGCTATGATGATCACAATCGGCTTTTAAATACAAAAGTTTTCAATAAGCGCCATCTATTTTCGCGTAGAAGACACAGTGAGCTTTCTAACTTGGTTAAATAACCGAGTTAATGTATGAAAACTCCGTACTCTGTTGCCAAAAGAACGCAGCTTATATATTCATGAGGAACTGGATTTTCTGCTATGTTAGCCGCTAACACTAACACTACCGAGCTGCTGAAAAAAACAGGAACAGAAATAATAGACTGAATAATGTAACTGAACTGTAACTGAAAGAAACGTTATCAGTCAAAATAACTAGATTGGTAGTTCCAGTGTTAAAAATAAGAGGAAATTAAACCTTGATCGTGATCTTCATTTAAAGTGAACTGAAATTGCCTCTATAGTTGAATTTAATGTTGGAAGAGCTCTTAGAAATTTAACATGTTCAGAATTAGTTACTGTTTTTGCATTACAAAAGAGGCGAAAATCAGAAAGTTCTGAAAAATCACATTAAATTTTTTCTGAATAGAGCTACTAGCAAGAGGAACGATCGAATATCAGAATGAGTGATAAAAACTCCAAAGGCCTAAGTGAAGTCGCAGTTGGGATGTTGGGGTAGTTGGGATGAATAACTACTTTTGAAAGAATAGCAATGAATGGGCCTATGCACAGTATAATAAAAGGGACTATGTTTACATGCATAATATTATTAGTGTATTGACTTAAAAGAAGATTATCACAAATCCAATTTTAATTCAATCCAGTTTGAAGTTAACTGCTCTAAAGAGACTAAAAGTATATTTTGTCTACCTTTTCCCTTAACGAGGTCTGTTTGTACCGTCTGTACTACCTGTACTTTTTAGACCAATTTGTCAGGCATTTGGTATAAAAGGTGCAGATAATACAGGTAACGCGAAGAAGCCTTTGGCCTTACTAACTGTATGCTTTATGTACTTTTTACGTCTACAAAGTACAGGCGACGCGATTAGGCCTGTTTATAGCTGTTAGGAACTTGACAAGAATGCAACCTGTCGCCACCATCTTCACAGTTCGATATCTAAAAGCAGTAAATTAATAAAATTAAAGAGAATAGAAAAAAGTTACTTTTAATTATTCTTTTAAATTATATTTTTATCGCTGTAGTATTATCTTAGTTCTGACAACGTGAAAATGTTCAAATATTTAATTGTTCTTGCTGCATTCAAAATTTATTTAGAATTTTCGTCGACCCTATATAATTCTCATTAAATCTTTTGAAAATTTGCAAATGTGTGAATTTTTGAATGTGTTCTTACTACTGGCTGACAGGATACCACCTAATTTGTAATGAACGATGTGTATCACAGAATTTTTAATACTGTCATTCTGCAGGGCAACGTGAAGGGGGGAGAAATATCAAATTTACTCCAAACCCGTACCCAAAATGTGGGTAGTTTATTTTGAAAATAGTGTAAGTTCCATTCTCCAAAATCGGAATGTAGTGAAATTTAACCTTTCGTTAGGCGCAGATGTCGTTACGATTTGACTCCTTTAATTTTACTTTTTTAACAATTTTCCAAAATAATATTTTTATTTACAATGTCTACCGACACACTAAACTGTCTTAACCTAGAGCTAAGGTGCTGAAAAGTATATGGTGGTGTGGCAATCCCCTCTCCCCCAACAACAAATGCAAGAAAAAAGCGTTCGACGCGTATCAATCTGACCAGCCGCACCCGACATAAGGTTCAGAGCTTTAAAATACATTTTTGTTATGACTGTAAAAGTGAACTTGCACCACTTTCAAAATAAACGGTTCACGTGTTCAGTAAAATGAAGCAGCTTCTGAAGGGAATATCACTGTTTTCTTAATTCAAAATTTATTCAAGATATTAACTACGGGAGACAAATCAAATGTTTGCAAAATGACGTTATGGCAGATGCCAATAACCAAAACCTAACACAGTCGTATTTACTAAGCGATCCTGATATACATCACTTTTTCGAAATCCCCTCCTAAGCCCTCTGACAACTTAAGAACTGACCACGTGGAAAACTTTCTTCCGTCTGAGTTGCAAAGTTTAAGAAAGTAGAACATATAAATGGGATTATAATAAAAGTCGAAATTGCTGTTAAAAAAATGAAGGGAATTTTTTCCAAAAAGGCGAATCTGATTTGAATTTTTTTTTTTTTAAGAGGAAACTGACTGGGTATCATTGTGTTCTTCGTTAGACGAGGCGGATCAACTGATTTCAATTTTCCCAGATTTCAAATTCATCGAAGTGAAGTACCTTGAAGTTTTCCTTAAGAAGAAAGCATTGTCGACACTAGAAGTTATTTTTTGAGATATAGTGGACTTCACACCCAGGCCTCTCTAAATCAATGCCGTCGTGGGCTTTGTATTACAGCATTAAATTAGACGATTATTCGTAAAATCACATCTTTTTCAATACATACCGATGATGGAGGAGTATTAACATTGTGAACATTTTGCTGTTGTTGCTGTTGGTTCTGCTGCTGCTGCTGGTGCTGTTGTTGCAAGGCATTTGCATCCATTTGACTGTTGGCGGCAGCAGCATACCACCATTGAGTCCCGGGGGCTGTTGCCTGTGCCGTAGCCATGTTCAAGCGATAGTCGTACCCCGAAACTGTGCCCGCATTGGAAGTAGCCACCACTTGAGCCATGGTAGTAGCGGGATTTTGAAAACTACTAGCCATTTTATACGAGAATAATTGCTGTGTCGTCACCCCCGATGTTGTACAATTGCTGCGGGCAACATCATTGTGACTCTGTTGAGATTGCTGTTGTTGATTTGGTTGTTGTACTACAACTTGGTGTTGCTGTTGTTGCTGCTGCTGCTGTTGTTGTTGTTGCTGTTGTTGCTGCTGCTGCTGCTGTTGTTGCAATTGCTGCTGTTGCTGCTGCTGTGCAGCCAGTTGCTGCTGATGATGTTGATTAATTAGATGCTGGTGATGAAGGGTTTGTTGATCTTGTGTTGCAAGCGATCCTGGCCACCAGACGGCATCTCCACGAGTGTCCCAAGCACCACGGTGGTGCTCCGACATTATTGCAAATTAGTTTTTAATTCACAAAACACTCCACAAACACAAAAGTATTTCAGAAGAGTATGTATCTTCAAGTATCGATATGGTGTAGAAAGATATATACAATATGACACAAATTATTTTTAAAGGTTTATATCTCCGTCTTATTTACTACCACTGGAACGTAGCTATTATTACTTCTTTTCCGAAAAAACAACAAAAAAAATTTACATAGAAAAAAGTTGCAAAGTAAATCTTAAACGCGCGCTCTTCTCTAGCTCTCCTCTGGAAAGTGTGTATATTTCAAACGGACGAAAGAAAAAAAAAGTCAAGTCGCCTGCTCTTTCGCCAATATGCGCGTTCCTTCTCGTTCTTTCACACTCTGATGCCAAGTTGCCAAATTATGTCTTTCTCCATCAATAATGTTAACTTTTTTTAAAAACTCTCTATGAAAAACTTATTAATTTAATAACTAATGTAAGACTGCACTTAAATAATCTTCTTCTGTAAAGTAATATCGTCAGACATGCTTTCTTTTGTGTGGAAAAACTTTTTAAAACAAAAGAGACGCTAGCCCTTGGCCACCAACACTTAAAAGAAATACTTTCGCAGTAATAATTGAGCACACACACGGGCAACCCTCAAGCACACAAGATAACGTACGAGATAAACTTTTCAGCATTTTATTCGCTTCTCCGGGTTATTTCGGTTTGGCGTTTTCCAATTAAGCATTTCATCCATTTAAAATGGAAATGACGGACCAGTTGCAATTTACCATTTCTTATTCGCACGGAACATTCCTAAATTTACTCAAGGCAGCACAAGTCACTTTTTCGGATCGAATGCACAGGTGTGTGCACTCGACGAGAAAAAAAATCAGCAGCTAATACACGAAAATTTTAAAGGGGACCAGAATCGTTCGACGAAAATCGATACTTTAATGAAAACAAGAGATTTCTAACTACTAAACCGGCGGATTTTCTGTTATAATTTACACTCTTCAAGTTACAAAAATTACACGTAATTGTAAACAACGTGAAACGGCACGCGGTTATTATATTGTAGGAAACTAGAGGATACCATACAAAAGTGCGCGGTAAAACTGTGTTGTGTGTAGAAATGAAGGAAACTGCTTAAACACGGCCAGCAGCGTATAATTGAAGCGTTGCCTAGAAGTGCGGCAACGTTGCCTTAAAAATATGTACCATCCGAGCACCACATGCACATAGCCAAGTACATAGCTTTAAAAACATTCCACACGCATACCTTAATCTTGTTCGACCGGTTTCCTCCTATATGAACAAGAGGGACGCGCTATCTACACTCTCAGATCGCTTCGTACGCAGTGAACTGAGTTACCCACACAACTCCGGCGCATATCCGTGTGCACTTTTTTTCTTGGGAATTCGTTCTACTACCAACCAAGCGGACAGCATCAGCGGCGAAACGAGTACATCCTCTTCACGTCCCACTTCGATTTTTACTTCTAAACGCTCCACGAGTTTTCACGAAATCTACCCGAACAAGACCCGATGGTAATCAAATAACCAACGAGGCAATAACAACCGGTCTGGGTACTGCTGGATCTGGGATTGGGATGGCGGTCAATAAAGCAAGATAAGGACGGAAAATTTTGTTCTCAGGGTTCGGTCAGGGGGTGGTGAACTTTAAAAATGGGGAAAGAGTTGGACGTTGCGCGATGACGATGATACTTCATTTTTTTTACCTAAATTCTGGCTTCGTTTTCTACAAATTTATTTTTGCGTTAAACAGTTTCCTAATCGAGATAATTTCGTTCATAAACCGAAGATGCCTCCTTTGCCAACAGCCAAAGCGCACCAGGTTTTTTCTATTTTTTCAGCCCTTCCCCGCGACAGTTCAACATTCGTCATAACTAGGGATGTGCGATTTCAACCGATGGTTTAGCACAGCTTCGATTCTTGATTTTCGACTTAGAGATTGACTTGCATTTTAGTCGGATTTGGTTGCAGACGGCGGTGATTGCCAGCGGTCCATCAGTTTTTTTTTATTTCCCATGAAATTCTCTTGGGAAGGGGAACCCCTTAAAATCGAGCTCGTGAGCATTTACCGTGCAAATAATTTTATAATAAATCTATCTACCCTATACCTGCTGATTTCCGCTTTTGGAAAGTAAGTAAAGTAACTTGGAACTTGATTATGTATGCATGTACAGGACGTACACAGCCACATGGACTTCTTGTGCAATGCAATTCTTATTTTAATCTACTTATCATTAAACGTTTTTAAAACACACCAATGTGCGCAATATATTGGCCTTTTGCATTAGAGCAGATTACAAATTTCAGTGATTAAATTAAAAAATTGTCGGAAGAATGCTCAAGATAATATCCGGAGCAAATATAATAATTATTCAGCTACCTAATAATTGGAGAGAAATGATATTCAAATTACAGATTTTATTTCAACGAACAAAAGTTACTGTTTCTTGGTAATTAAAATTCCATATATGCAGAAATACAGGTATTTAACCTTTCCAACACGTCCCGTCAGTCAGAAGTACGTTTGCTTGAAAATGCTTACAAAAAAAAAACACCACACCCTAACTAAGGTATCCAGCAGACAAGAAAGGGAAATTTTCTAATTTTAAATCACTTATTTTAGTAAAACGCACTTTATCATAATTTTCTAAATAAGACTTTTATGAATTAAAAAAAGAGCGCACGGAATGATGTGAATGGTATGCATTATAGCATGACTATCTATGAATAATAAAAAATTAAGGTGAATGTATTCTGCGCATTTGTTTTAATTAACAAGTGGTGATACCATTCTGTGACAGCGCGTTGTGTCTCTAAAGATTGTAAAAAAAAAGTCGATCATCATCACATAATTAAAGTTGCTGAGAACAAAATGGCCGCAATAAGATTGGATATAACCAGACGGGTTCAAGTTCAAGTGAAACTCCAAAACATACCTTCGTCAAATTTGGGAAAGGGTAGACTGCACTACATAGACCAGACGTTCTCTTATAACTTATAAACTAATAGCCCTTTTTAGCAAAAGCGTTAATGGACACAACAATTTCCACGAAATAATAATTGAATTTGTAATCATCCTCAGATTTTCATTGCAAACACGAAACAAGGCCAAGAACTATGAAAAAGGATTTTTCCACTTTTAGTCCAATTTGTATTAAAGGTGTTATTAAAAGAGAACCACTCATACTCCGTTAGAAGCTAATTGCATATTGGAATGGTTAGATTGGAAAAATGTGACACATTTGTTTTGGTATTGCGTCAGGGAACACTTTAATCATACACACAAGACCTCGTAAATTTTACGACTAACTACAATTCTGAACTAAGCAAAGGTTTTGCGTTCCATAGTTGAACATAATTCCGTATTTTCCCCCAATTTCCGGCAAATGAACGTATGATGAATTAAAAACAAATACAGTGGGCCATAAGGTAGTGAGAGAAACTGTTAGAAATAACACTAACAAGAAATAGTTTTTCCTACTTCTACAATTACTGAAGGTAATAGCTTCCCTTCACAATAAAAAGAAACACAAGGTAACCTTTCCAATAAGAAAAATTCTTAGAAACTGAACATCAAGATCTCCAAGAAATTTTACCTCATGAACATGATTGCAAATATTTGCAGTTGGTGCAATTATGCAAATCAGTCAAAAGTGCAGTGGACCGCACGGGAAATAAAAAGGGTACTGGGTACCGGCGATCAGTTAATCCCCACACCGAGGATAGTCATAAATAAAAAAAAACAAACCAAGGATAATGAAACCTCTAGCTAAGTCAAATAAAAATCGATATTTCCCTTCTAAAACGAGAACGCTTCGAAGTAAATGGATAAAATTCGGTACGCAAGTACTTTAGTAAAATCTAAATATCCTGGCAGAAAATTAAGCAATTGGGCCAAATCCTTCAGAGTTCTGCTACATGATAGTTTTATTTTTTAAAGTCGGAAATGTAATTTTTTTTCAAAAGTTTTTGCGATCGTCATGAAAATATGCATACACAGGTTGGTCGCTGATTGCGAAACCAGAGTCCGATTTCTGAAATTCAAAATGGCGGATCCAATATGGTGGACAAAATTTACTAAACGTCAATGGAATGTTGGCAAAATGACGGATATATAGGCTTTTTGGGCTGATGATTACGAATTTAACGTTAATGCTTAAGAGTTCAACATGACGGATCAAATATGGCGATCGTAAATTTTAATTTTTTCAAGAGTTTCTCGATCATCATGCTGCTTAGATCACGTTCATTGTAACTGAACCTTAATTAACTAAACGTTTTTTAACGAAATGTTTACACGTTATTTCGCCAGAAATTTACATTTTATTAGAAAACGTTTTAAAAATCGTTTCGCAGCACAGAAGAATGTTTAAACGCTTTTCGAAAGGTGTTTCGAATGTTTAAACGTTTAATGAGGAGCTTTACTTGTGACTTCTGTCTGTTAGTATAAAAATAGTTTCTTACTGCTTTCTTTGCAATAAAAATCTCAATGTTGAGAAAAATAGCATTCTGCTTGTAAGTCCAACGGCATATATTTTTAGTTGAAATTTCCAATATCCTAATAGGAAATTGAGGCATTGATGAACATGATAATTAATAATTTCATCGAATGATGACAGTCTTTTCTTTGACTCTATATAGATTTATTATTTTTTTGAATCTAAACGATTGTCGAAACGCTCATTTTGCCTATATTAGATTTCATTATTCAAATTTCCATGGCTTTCGTTCGAAAGAAGACACTTGAGGCTTTCCAACGGTATTATACTTGTCCCGATCAGTTATGTCCTTGAAAAGTTATTCAAGGTCAAATTTGAAAAGTATAATATGAATATGTAATTAAAAAAATGACTGAAACTGAAATTTTAGAGGTGATGAAATATTGCACTTTTTATTCATGTTAGTGAAGGCAATTAGCTAGAAGAAACATTTGAAAGTCAGAGCATGGACGAAAATAGCAGCGAAGATAAAAATAGACATTACAATCTGGTTATATCATCTTGAAAAGGTACTGACAGAATAGTTCATTAAATGTCCTACTACATTTGTCAGTATTACTGACCCGTGTAAAGGCCGGGTAAAAAAAAAAAAAAAAGAATATTGGGTGTAATTATAAAAACAGAGTCGCTAGACGAGATTTTATTTCCAGGCAATATCCAAAAATACGCAAAGAAAATTCTCCGAACTATGCTTATTGCTCTGATCTCACGCTAGAGTATAGAGAAAAACTTCCACACAAATTTAATGTTTAAATTTAAAAAAAAAAACAGACTATGATGAAGTTGTATATTTTCTGTCATTAAGTTTGAATATCGCCATAAAACGTAAGTTTCTAGGTTGCAGATTGGACATCTTCTGCCGTTCAGATTCATTGCAATTTCAATTATATCACTAGAATCCTAATTTGTCAAACGATCGTCAACACTTTAAAAAATCAGGACAAAAAAATGCATTTAATGCGTACGTAAAGTAAATAAAGAAACATCAAGTATACACAATAAAATGAACGTACTCAATTTCTCTTCTAATAATCAAAAACTATAAATGCAACTTTGGTCAAATGTTCCATGCAA
>QYTT01085396.1:39515-52804 GCA_006980735.1 Dasypogon diadema | reverse complement strand
TATTGATAATATTTAGAAATTGGTTCATTTGCAAATCGCGCTTTTAAAGTAAATTAATTAAATTTTGAACAGATTGTCACATTCGGAAACAACGTCACATTCCATAATCACGTATGCGAAATAAAGGGGACAGCAAAACGAAAAGACTCCATTAAACCATTTTTACGATGTAACTGATTAGCCACCTTACCGTATTTGATAGCGAGTTCAGAGACCGCTTCTCTTTCTTATTTACTCCAGTGTTTATTTCGATACTCACCCAAAGAAACCAGGGAAGATGGGATCTCATCACGTAGCCACGATTCGCTAATCAAAATGACCTATAGTTTAGGACAGCGAAAAATATCAATTTTTGATCTGATACTACGCCCATTGATATGGCAAACCTTAAAACCATTAAAGCGACTGTTAAAGATATTTAGCATGGACATTATGTACCGAAATCAGACTATTACTTCTCGGGATTAACGAAAGGGAGGTTAGGAATTAACACCTCGATACGCCCGTAACATGTTGATAAAAAGGTGGAAAAAATTAGAGTTGGGAGAGGCACACACACAGAAGAATAATACAATCCGAGAATAAGTAAAGTAGTAGATGTTAACAGTTAATGATTATCGTGCAAATAAAGTAGGAATCCTTCAATTACAGGAGTGAAAAGGATGGATGCGTATTTCTGAATAGAAGATGCTGCACTCTACAACTCTTTCGTCGTTTTTTTTCCAGTAATTTCGGTATTTTCTTATTAAAAGATTGCAAACGATTATCGTATAGTAAGAAAGTTATTTAATTTTATCTATTTTTATGTTGAATGCTGTTTTTCAAAATTATTTTGGTATACAGCGATGCAAAGAGTGCATACAGTGGCCTAATCTAACACTAAACGATGAAGTCGATTTTGTTTCAAATTTAACAATTGTAAAAAGTGCAAGTAGTAACTGCGATGTGAAGAAACACCCAGGGGGATTACATTGTAAGAATTGTGGAAAATTTGAGACACCGCTTAGTATTAACATTCTAGTGTCCATAATAAAACTCAGTTCTCGATCTTAAAAGCTTGTAAAATAAAATGGGAACATCAATTAAATAAACACCGTGGATTGGTTCTTAATTGTTTTGCTTTTTGTTAATAACGATTTTGAAATAGAGAAATCCATAAAAGTAGAATAAAACTTGCCACACTTTGTAGAAACTTTTACCCAAGATAAAACAAAAAAACTGGGATAAAGAAGTAAGTAAAAGTTATTTTCACAAAAATGCGATACTGTAGGTCAATATACTCGAAAGAATATTCAAACCGGAGAGGAGATCCGTAAATTGAACTATATTTTGCCCTCTCGATATTGATAATATTTAGAAATTGGTTCATTTGCAAATCGCGCTTTTAAAGTAAATTAATTAAATTTTGAACAGATTGTCACATTCGGAAACAACGTCACATTCCATAATCACGTATGCGAAATAAAGGGGACAGCAAAACGAAAAGACTCCATTAAACCATTTTTACGATGTAACTGATTAGCCACCTTACCGTATTTGATAGCGAGTTCAGAGACCGCTTCTCTTTCTTTGTCGTCGCTAATTGGTATTCTCCAGACTTGTGTACCGTCATATCTTACGGGAGTGGTATCATTGGCACTTGAATCAATTTCAATATTCGAATTTATTACTGGACTGCTGCTCTCATTAATGTTTACACCCGATTCACTTGATAGAGTTTTACACCATACATCGACCACTAGGCCAAGAACCACAACCACTTTTAGTAACATCTTACCACTTTGGTTTATTGGATGACAATGATCTGTTCGGGACCTTCACCTTGTTCTTATATACCTGGAGAACGATCAAGTAAAACTTTTTAAAGCAAACGGTGTATGAGGTGGAGATTTTATTCATGATTTCTGTTTTCTGTTGCTGTTCGCCCTGGTGATGCAAATACCATCTCCATATCGGCTGTAATGCCTGCAAATAAAATACTTAAATTATTTTATATTCACAGTAGTTCATTGATATTTACTCAAAGAATATCAATAGCATTTTTTGAAGAATTGTTTTCATGTTATTTGTAGAAAAAAATGATATTTCAATGGACAATTTCTCTTTTTTTCAGATCGAAGAGGTTATTGAAAATATAAAATCGACAAAAATCATCACTGAAGAGAAAGGCTCCGTTAATGGAGTTGATAATAAAACGAATAAGAAAAGCAACAAAAATAATTCAAATTCCATTGAATCTAATTCAGTGCGATTAAAAGGGCAAATAGATGTTGAAAGCAAAGACTTGGGCCAAAGCGTGGGTCCTAATGATAGACATAAAAAACCACCACTCTCAAAGCATAGTGATGCGAATAGTACTCCGGAAACAAAACTGTTTTTAGAGCAACCAACTCAATTAAATAACGAACGGAAGGAAATTCACAGAAGAAGTTCCGAACTTCACGAAACATTCAAACGATTGAAGGAAGGGGAGTGTGTTCCGATAATAAATTCTGGTCGAGAAAAACGTAGATCTTTACAACTTGGAGAACTGGATGTATCACACGATAGACATCCAGAACGTAATTCGGACAGGAGAGCAAGTTGTGAAACAAATGTTATTCTGAATGAAACATATACCCGTCCACATTCAGTCCAAGGTATACTCACAGAAAAGCACTGCTGCGATAAATCTACAAACTCGTCGCCAGTACATTCTGTTGATGCAAACACTTCACCCATTGAAAGTATTTCAATCACTCGAGAGCACATGTTGAAACATGAAATTGAAAAATTACAAGAGAAGCTGAAAGATACTGAAGAACGCCTTCAAAGTTTACGTATACAACACGATTCTCTTGCTCAGCTTCATCGCGATCTCCGCGAAAGTCACACTCATCTTCAGGAGGAATCTGAGCTTCTAAAGTTAGATGTCCAACATCTCACCGAATGTGCCAATATTCTTCGGTCTGAACTGCAATCGGCTAGAAATGATCGAAATGAAGCACTTGATGTTCAGAAAATTTTACAAACCGAATTGGAAGAAAGCCGAGGTGAAAAGAAAAAGGCTCAAGAGCAAAAGGAAAAAGATGCTAAAACAATACAAGACTTGCAGCGACAATGCAGAGAAATGGAAAGAATTTTAATGAGGAAGCATCCAGATTCTGTTTCTGCATTAATTGGTAAGAGTTGTTTGGTTATTTCTTCCTACCTCGCAACTGTTTTAATTTTACTCTTATCTGTTTCCATGTGTAGTAGCTTCCAAAAATCCAAGTAAACTAAACGAAGATAATTCAGGAAGTAGACGTCTCTTAGAACAACGTATCGCTCAACTTGAAGCTGATGCAAAAGAGCAAGATATAAAAGCTCAAAAGATTCTCGCTAACGTCCAGGCACGTTTCAATTCTGTTCAAGCAAAGTACGAAACTCACATCGCCGATTTAGAGACGCAGGTATTGAGGTAAGTTACGATGAATTACATAATTCTAATTGAGTATGGAATTTATATTTGTAAAATATTTTCAGCCTTCAAGAGATCAATACAAAGTTAAACGAGAAAATAGAATCTCAAATGCACACACTAAATAATTTTCCCAAAAATAATAATAATTTAGTGAATCACTGCACTCAGACTGATGACGTTGCTGAACGAGAAACGACACCGACAAATACAACTTCCACCCAGACCGATTCAACCTCCAGACCAAATTCTAGCCTCAGGCAAACACCTCCAGCAAAGAAAACAAGCAGTAAAATGTCATGTTCAGCGTCTGATACTACTATATCTGCTTATCATGCTGCAGCTAAGGAAGATGCTCATCTGCTTGCCACCATACGAGGTATGCGGGTTGATTTAGCTATTAAAGAAAAGGCTATGCAAAGGCTGACCCGAGAACTAGACGAATGCAAAAAGACTATAAAGAAGTTACAGAAAGAAAAAGATGGTAAGTGGTAAACATATTTTACAAGTTCGTGGATTTTCATAATGGAGCAGAAGAATGCAGTTTTAGCTTCCTTTTCTTATTATTGTTGCAGCAATGAGATCCGAGAGACCTAGTACTTCGAACTCCTCTTCTAGTTCTCGCAAAATGTACGATCCAAATCAATATGTAGAACATTCAGCGGATAGTCAAGCTTTAAAGGAAGCTTTGAATAAAATAAAACTCCTGGAATTCGATTACAAATCTCTACATGACAAGCGACTTCAAGATGTAAGTTTTGTTTTTCCGAAAATACTTTTCTTTAACTGTTTTTGTTTTGTATTCAGTTGAAAACCTTACAAGCCGCACATGAAAGAGAACTTTCATCCTGTCATGAAACAGTTCGAATTCTACAGCAACGCTTGGCCGAACGAGATGAGGCTTTCAATAATCAGAAACGTCGAAAGGTACCAATTGATTACTACGCTCTAAAGGCGAAGGTATGTCGTTCATTGCCCGTTTTATTTCTATCTCTGCTAACTAACCATTTGCATTTCTATTTCTATTTCTATTCTTTCGCTTAAAATTGGCAAAATGTTTAGATAACAAAAAAACGAACTATGAAAGTAAATGCTACTAAAATAGTTTTCAAGACAATGCACCTCAAAACTGTAAAGAATATCCGCAAGTTGTAACAATGCCGAACCTTGTAAATGTTTGAAAAATTGAGTTTGATTAAATCACGGAGCACATTTAGTTTTTCAATTGTATTACTGCAATAATTTTTGCTTTTCTTTATACACATATTTGCAACCTTCTGAATGTAAAATGCTAAATGCAGCCAAGAAATTTTTATGGGTCTTTAAGTCTTGTACATTTCATTTAGGTTTCATCATTAGAACGACGACATTCGGAACGCGAGCAGAGACTTCACATGCTCGTGGAGGCATTGAGCAAGGGCCGGCTCAACGGAGCACTCGAGGAAATTCTGACGGATAAATAACCAGTGATCCTAATTGCTAATTTGACGATAATAATACAATACCCATATGCTGGTATTTAAGAATTTATTTAAATCGTAAAGTAATAAGGTAAATAAGGCTCACATCCACTCACATTCCTGATATTTTTATGCCGCAAAGTATTCCATCAGTTGGGGCTTTAGAAGTCGACATGTTTTTTTTTAGAATGTTTTTGATAGTGTTTTTTCGAGTTCAAAATTGTCAAGCCTTAGATGAGCGATAGTTTTTGTTACTTTTACATTTATTATCGGTTTTATCGAAATTTGGATATATTCAACTTTAATGAAGCATGGAAGTTTAGATAAATAGATAGCGCGTCTCCTTATACAGAGCTACCTACCATTATAGTGGTTTTTTTTTTATTGCGAGATTCTACAGTTGATGTCCCATAACAACAAATTCTCTTATTTTAACTTTTATGTCAATAGCTGTGCATGTTTGTAAAGGGATGATAAAATGTGAAACACAAAACAGTAATTAATACTATAAGAAAGTAGGAATTGTGAGCCTATTGTAAACTCCGAAAACATAATATTCGTCTAATGATTTATAAAAGTAGCCAGATTTTCACGGGACGGTTAGTTTTAGTGTAGAATAGTTTTAAAGATTTGACAAAACATTAATACGAAGAAAACAAATCTAGTCCATTAGCCAAATAGTAAGAAACAGGTTCGTAGATCATTGAAGACTTAGAGTTTATTAATTTACTCATATGAAATATGAATATTTTTATAATACATTTATCATTGTAATTTTACTTTTCTAACAACTGTCCGCTCTTTGTTTGTGATCGTAATGTTCGAGTTCCATTTATTGTTAGTTTTTAGAGAGATGAATTATTTCCAAATATTGATTGTGATTAAATCATTAAAGACGTCCATTGAGCATTGCACAACACAAAGGATATTACTACATTCTGTTTTTGATCAGTGTTGTTTGTTTGTTTTCATTTTAACTGCCAATAGTTGTAGAGTATGAAAGCAATTATTGCATAGTATTGTATTTATTTTTTCAATAAATGAGAATTTAGTGTCCGAAATATCCCTTTATCCTTCTTGCGTTATTGACACTGTACTCGTTTTTTCGTTAAGGAGAGGAAAGTGTCCTCAACTTATCATTTTACAAATGGAAGTCAAGCAATGGAGCCACGTAATGATATTTTTCCTCTGTTATATTTTTTTTTACATTTTCATTTTTGTTTTTACATGTTGAAAGTGGTGACAACTTTCCAGAAATTTTATATTAAAAACAAAAGGACGTTAACAAGCATATTCCTATCTCATTTCAATTTTTCGTTGAGAGTATATTTAACGATTTCACTTTCTTAGTTTTATTGTGCAGTCCGCTTGTACCCATATCACAGAAGTGGTAATCTAAAGTCGATCTCTATGCGATGTGGGTAAAAAAATTGTAAGGTCAATTAAGTATCCATGAATGCATGAAAGGCATTTTGTAACGGATAATTCATTACAGGCATTGGAATGTTGTAATTAGTTAGATTTAGGGCAATTCTTTTGGTAGCGCATGGGATACCGTGCATACTGTTTTTATTGCTCCTTTCTGAAGAGAACGTACATTGATTGCGTGTTTTTTAAGTCGACAACTCTTCAATTAAAATAAATACCTAAAAAAATGAGGTTGTCAATTCAAATACGTCCCTACAAATTTCTCAAAAATATTCAATAGCGCACGCGACATGGAAATGACCGTCCTTTTTCGTGTGTGTTGGGAATGATCTTTGTTTAAGTACCCATATGAGTGTTTCGAACGTTGCTCTCTTTCTCGCTATTTTCTGACTGTCTTTCAAGTAATTCACGATTATTTTCCATTGACTTCCATTTATGGCGCTCACTTATAAGATTTCTTACCTCTGTCCTTTCTTGCCTCACATTTTCAGTTCTACTAATGTGGACTTTATTTGTGATTTCCCAAATATGTTCCCTTCGCCGTTGTCGAGATCCGGTATCTTCTCACTTCTAGTATTAGAAAACTCAGACTGTCTAGGGTTTTGAATCCTGCCTTCATTTGTATGCCTTCGAATTAAAGAAATGCGTTTATGTCGACTGCGCTGCTGTCGGCTGCTGCTTACCGATTCTTCTCTTTCTATTGTTTGCCTATTTCTTCGATTATCTGTTTTTTCTTTTCTAATATTAGACGAGTCGCCTATATTTTGGTTTCGTGTTTTTCCATTTAGTGCACGTTTATCAAACAATTGCCAGTCGACACGATCTACCATACGGTAATTCTTGGAAGCCCTGACAAATTCTAGTTTCTTAAGGCCAGAATATGTGAATTCTTTGACTGTTTCCAGGTTACCGTTACTATTTTCACCTTTCTTCATAATTCTGTCGATTTGGTTATCATTTCTGTAGTCCGCGTCGTTATTATTGATGACCGCTTGATAATTTCGTTCGCGAAAGTATCTAATTCCTTCTCGTTTTTCCAAGTCAATATGTCTTAAGTAATTTGGCCTAGTATTAATGCGAAATACAATTTCGTTCATATTTCGGTTCACTTTATCTCTTGTAGCGGAACATCGACCTTCGACGAATTGATCAACATTTCATTAGGCTTTAGTGCTCAAATTTTGTGGGCGATGCTTCTTTTGGAGCACTGAGATCTGACTGTGATTCAGAAATCTACTGACGATGCTTAAATACTGTTCATTTCCCTTCGAAACCGAAACGATTTTTTCACTTCAATTTCCAATTCAATTTGTTATCGCAAATGTGCACCAATTTATTTCAAGGTTTGTTGCCTACTCCCCAATTAAAAGCTCTTTTTCCTAGCCGTAACAGATACACAATTGAATCTTGTCTCAATGTCGCATTTTTCCTGCAATCCATGTCATGAATGAGTTTCATTTAAGCTCTATAGCGTACGTGGGTGACCTTATCAAGGATCCTTTTCTACAGCGTTGCTCGCTTTATTCGGAAAATTTAAAAATCTTACCATTGCGCAGAATCCAGCATAATTGATGACGTCAGTAGTCTGTTGTGACTTGGAATTTTTAAATAATACTGTTTCCACATGAGAGCGTAAGTAGGTGTAAATTGAAATCTATTTTTAGCTCTCTGTGCAAAGGATAAGAAAATTTATGAATTATAGAGCAAAGTAGAAATTGGGAAGATAATGGTGTTGATATGACCGAATTTTGTGCTCCTAATTTTTTATGGAATATAATCAATTTTTTTTAAGCAAATAATGTTCTCAGAGTACACGTGTACACGATGATTAACAAAAGAGCCTTACTCATTGTACTCTAAATTTCATTAAGTTGCTATAAAGCTAAATAAGAAGGGCAGGATAATAATAGCTGTAAACCTAACAATTTATAATTATGCAAAACACTTCGATACATGAATTAAAGTACTTCTCAAATTGTGCTATCAGAATTCTCAAGAAATTTTTATCCAGCCACTTGCAGCGAGTGTGGATCGATGGCGTTGAGTCAGACTGGATTCGCAACTCGAGAGGGGCTCCACAGAGTTCAATTCGTGGGCCACTGCTATTTTGCTTATATATAAATGACTCTCCTGATATCCATTACTGATGTTAATATTCATTTGTAATTTACCTTTCTTAACCGTTCTTTATCTCAGTTAACAATAGTTTACTGAACATTGCCTCTTGGGCGAATAGTACTCAGCTCTTGTTGAATCCATCTGAATAGTCTTGCATGATCTCACCAAAGGTTTATTTAAATGTCTCAATTTTACCCTGGGTATGTAAAATAAAATGGAGTAGGAATAGTTTTTAATAGGGAAATGGGATGCAGTGATCATATGAAAATCTATGGTCGACTTCGATAACTTCGGCTTTCGAGTTACTTATTTTGTTTCTTGAAATTAAATTGAAACTTATTAGAATTGCATAGATCCCAAATTTTACGTATTGTAGAGCGATATATCCAGCGCTTGATGCCGTGCAATTGCAAAATGAATTTTGCTTTTAGTAATTGTGCGCGATTTATTTACAATTTGAGACGGAATGGCCATGTATTTGGATATAAAATTCTATTTTACGTGGTTCACTTGACTGTTACATAAATATGAGAGTGTTACTGTTTTTAAAAAGGCTAACAGTATTGAAGAGTTCATGCTATTTGTACGAGGGTTTGCATTTTCTACAATCACCTCGCCATGAAATGATTCTCATCTCTCGCATGTGAAGTACTGTTGCCATTGTTGGGCAACGCTTGTACTTTGTTTTTATTGATCGTTTTTGGAATGCACTTCTGATCTGATATTCTGATATCTGAGTTCAAGGGTTCGCGAAGAGACCTTTTCTGTTGCAGCTGTTGCTGACTGTGGGGACGCAGTTTACTTTCCATAAATTCTGGTATATTTTTATTTATTTCCTTATTTTTATTCTTACCAATTGCTATCAGAGTTCAATTTTTTAGTGTATCTACGGTACAGCATGGCATGGCCCACGCTGATCGAAACTCACTGCACTTTTCGCAATATCAGACTGAAGTTTTACATGAAATCTTTATATGACTTTTAATATTTTGGTAACATTTACGAAAGACCCTTGATTTTGAACTAGATTTGTCAGATTATTGTCAACCTTAATACGAAACCATGTAAAACTCAAAAATAACCGAAAGCAGCAGATTTATCGCTCCTTAATCTCCAACATATACAACTCCATATATTTTCATAACTTACAAATGGGTCGCATAAAGCCCACATAATTCAAACGGCTATCAGATTCACATAATGACTAATTATGATCTGCGAAAATTCAGGAACAATCCTCGAAATCTTCGAAACGAGCCTGAATTGTTCAAAGGATACAAAATTAAAGTTAAGTGTGAAAAAATTCGTGAAAAGAAAAACGTAAAAACCGAGTCGTTTTACTTAGAAATGTATAAATTTCGTTATTCTCAATATTTTTGGCAAAAATTTAAAACATATAGATACTCTGCAGATGTGATACTTTCGAGATACTTTTCCTGTAACGCCGAGTCCAATTCCCAATGCGTTCACAGAAAAAATATACTCAAGAAGTGACCTTGAGGTCGCTCAGACCTCTAGTGTATGTTGAGGGTTAATGTTGTTATCTTCGTGTAGTTTTTAAGTAATCAATGGACGAAGCCACTAATCATTAAATATTTGTAATAATTATTCATTCTTCGTACCTGGCTTTTCTCTCAAATAGCCATTTGCTGAATTTGTTAGAAACAGCGGTTTTAAAATGATACGAAAAAGGCATCTGTTCCATATTAAAGGAATGCGCGGCCGACAGAGGGTTTTTTTTACTTATAGTTAGTATAATGGATTTGTTTCTAATTGTTAAAAAGATTATGGGACTGATCTTTTTAGGCTCTTAGCTTAAAGAGAATTTTATCGTTTCCCTACGGTTGAAAATTTAACTAAATTCGATTAACCTTGAGAAAGCCTCTTATAAGAAATTAAATAGTATTGAGGTACGTAAATGGTTAAAGGTATGCCCTTAAGCATTCCCTGCAAAGACGACCTCTTGTTTGATTGCTTTTGCGCAACTATTTTCCCATTGAAAAACTGATTGGGCTCGTTCCGAAATTTTCAAGTTCACACACTGACGTCATGAAGCGTCTAAGGTCTTGCGCAACTTGAGACAGCGTAAGGGTAGTAGGAAGTCGTTACAAAGCCCTAATTCCAGCTGAGTTTAGTAGTGTGGAAGAAAGAGTTGATAAGTGTACCCACGCAGCTTTAAAATAAAAATAAATAAAGCCCAGATTCAGATGGCTCTCGCCAAAGTGTATTATTGCGGCATTGTTAAAGGACTGATAATTGTTAATAAATTGTGTTTGACGAGCATCCAGGGAGGATGCAAGTCGCAAGGGCGATAACAACAGAGCTTCCTACACTAACTGGGGCAAATTCATCGAGAAGGGTGCACATATGCGATAAGGAAATTAAATCAAAGCACAATAAAGGGACTGAGGCGTAAAATTGTGTTTCGGTACTGAAGGCATCCAGGACTTGTATATAAACTCGGCTGCCAGTTCCTTGGGGCACAGTAAGTTCTCAGCATCTCAAGACAAAGTACTCAAGGTACTTGACTGTTCAACGAGAAGTTAAGAAAGTTTCCCCGGCATAAGCAAGTGTGAAAATGGTATCTAGTTACTGGCGAGTTGCCTCAGTTATAGTGTTTGCGATTTACGGTGCTTCAACTGCAGTTAGTGAGAGACTTTGTAGTCCTGGCGAACAATTCTGTTTCTTACCAGGCGGTGTAGATGAGTTAAGACAGTTTGGTTTGGACAGTGCTTCTTCGCGCTTTGAACGAAGGGATCTGTTTCACTCTAAAGTTGATGAACGGAATTTGGTTCGCTTGCATCCTACGGAACGTAATCTGGATCACAGACAAAGACGAGTTTTAGTAGACGATTATAGAAAGGTTCGTGATCAAGCAGAAAGGTTGTCACGGCGAGATTTCACACCAGAGCGGGAACGTCGCTCTGAAATTGAATCCAACAGAAGAAGTGCTAATTCCGAAATCAGGTTCCAAAGGGATGTCTTCAGGGAAGGTCCCCTTCGAATTGAACGAAAATCTTTAAGTGATTCTGAATTATTTCGATCTCGAGTCATCACTCGACATTTGAACCATCGGTTAGAACAAGATCGAAGAATCTCTCGAGAGGATACTAGAAGAGAACATGATCTTCGCCGTGTGCGGGGTGCCGACTCATTCAGAACTCGTTCTATTTCGAACGAACTAAATAGGCAAGATTCTGCACAAAAACGAGACGCTCGCTCTGAAATCGTGCTAAACAGACGGAGTTCCGAAGCTAATATTGATTTTAGGAGGACTACTGGCGAGGAACGTGCTCACCGAATAGAGCGAAAATTAACTATTCCAGAACGACGATCTGAAGTTTTATCCATTCGAAGAAATGTTGAAGATAGAAGGATTGTTGAAGATGGCCAGCAACAACGTAAGAGAGAATCAAGTCGACATGACAGAAGTGCTGAGAACACACGTAGCTCTCGACGGGAAGTTCGACATGAACGACAAACCGAAATTAGGTCTAGGAAAATGGAGGCTGAAAACAGAAGGAGTGCACGAGGTTTTGTCCGACGAGAACGTGAACAACAGTTTGAAGCTGAAATGCGGTCCAACAGGAGGGATATTGATCAAATGAATAGAATTCGAACAGACACAGAACGTAGAGAACGTGTAGTGCGTGCGGACCGAACGGTATTAAGTGAGAACGAAAGGGAACAGCGCCTGGCTATCTCTAGGAGTTTTAACAATGATAATGAAAACAAATTTGAAAGACTAGAGAAAGCGAGGATCTTATACGGTTCACACAATACAAGACGAGAAATACGAGTAGGATATGATTCCCGCCGCCACGAAACCACTCTCGACTCTAGGGAGAATTCTTATCCTGCCGAATATCGTAAAATTCGCCAGGAAAGGATTCAGACAAAAAGATCTTCTGAACAGCAGATTCTAAAGTCTTTTGAAAGGTTGGAGCGCGTTAGTAGCCGCCGTGCATCAGTTCGTCAATATGAACGTTGGGATATTGGCCAAAATATTATTGATTCAGAACAACGATTAGGTGCACAAAATATTCGGGAACGTGATATCCGTAACACACGTGACTCAGTTCGAGAAACAAGTGTTAAAAGACAGAACCTATTACCCGCTAATATCGAGGATCGGCTTCAAACTGCTGACAGCAGACTTGCAGAGAGGCGTATTAGAACTACTGAAAATCGTCAAGAATTCCCTGATAGAAGAATTGCTGAGAGGCACAGTGAAAATCGTCAAGAAGTCTCGGATAGCAGATTTGCGGAGAGGCGCATTAGAACTACTGAAAATCGTCAAGAATTCCCTGATAGAAGAATTGGTGAGAGGCGCAGTGAAAATCGTCGAGAGGTCTTGGATGGCAGACTTGCCGAGAGGCGCAGTGAAAATCGTCGAGAGGTCTCGGATGGCAGACTTGCCGAGAGGCGCATTAGAACTACTGAAAACCGTCAAGAATTCCCTGATAGAAGAATTGCTGAGAGGCGCAGTGAAAATCGTCAAGAGGTCTCGGATGGCAGACTTGCGGAGAGGCGCATTAGAACTACTGAAAACCGTGAAGAATTCCCTGATAGAAGAATTACTGAGAGGCGCAGTGAAAATCGTCAAGAGGTCTCGGATGGCAGACTTGCGGAGAGGCTCATTAGAACTACTGAAAATCTTCAAGAAGTCTCGGATGGCAGACTTGCGGAGAGGCGCATTAGAACTACTGAAAATCGTCAAGAATTCCCTGATAGAAGAATTGCGGAGAGGCGCGGTGAAAATCGTCGAGAGGTCTCGGATGGCAGACTTGCGGAGAGGCGCATTGCAACCACTGAAAATCGTGAAGAAGTCTCGGCTAGCAGGA